>NDXB01016395.1:4533-26191 GCA_002631895.1 Agapornis roseicollis
GGGTTTGGTTTTTGTTTTTTTTTTTTTTTCTTTCCTAAAGGTGTAGTGATTAAATGTGGCCAATTACCATCTTATTCCAAGTCTACTGATCATAAAGCCAATTACATGAGAGCCAAAACCACACAGTTTCTTCTGGCTGCACTCGAAATAAGTCATACTGAAGCCAAATTAACTTTTAACTGCACTCATGATCTGTAAGCAGGCTCTCAAAAATGAATTCCCATGCTCCCTTCTTTTCTAGCACTTTCCGTGGGAGCTTCCACCCCCGGCTTTCACAGAGCTGTACAAACCCAGCGGCTGCACTCTACTCTCCAGCTCAGTCCAGAGAAACTGATTTCCACTAAGCTGATATCCCAGATTTATGTCCTAACATTTGAAATGTCAGGTGGTGTTTCCCCATTGCTATAACATACTGCAGCTGTTTTCAGAAGAGAGTGTTAGGCCAAGAGCTGATTTAAATTATAGCTGCAGTACCATCTCATGTGATTTCACTTGTGAAGTCTAAAAGGAGAGCATGTGCCAAATGGTTCCTATATAGCAGTTTCCTTATATAATCCTTGTGTAGCTGAAGTGTAGTTTTATCTAGAAGAGAGAAATTTCCACAAAGACACACAGTAAAATGATTTTCAAACCCATTAATGTGCTTAATGGTGGGAACATGTTCACTCCATAGAATAAATTCATGTCATAAATTCATACTACTTAGTATTAGCAGATAAACAACTTTTTCTTCTTTTAGTTTTTTTGGGTTTTTTGTTTGTTTGTTTGTTTTTCTTTTTTCCCCCCCCAGAAGGTTGTTTAAGAAAAGAACAGCTGAGAGCAGATGCATGTTGTACACTTTCACTGACTCATTTATTCCTCACTCCTTTCAATGCCTGTGTCCTCTGCCTTCCTGCGGTTCCTAATCTGGATCAGTAACAGGCCCACTTTTTTGTGATTTTCAAAAATAAATTGCATCATTCTTACTGAATGATAAATCGGGAAATAAGGTTAAATAGACATCCCCAAGGGAACATATTAACCTGGTCAGTTTAGGTATTGCACCTGAAATTGCTTATCTTTGGTCATTAAAAGGCTAGCACATTTGGTCAGCCACTCTTCACTTCTTGGTTCTAGGAAAAATCTCACCTTGTCAGTGTTGCAAGCCCTCACTTGTTGAAGGATCAGCAGTAGGCAAGAAAACAGTATCCCAGGCTTCCTTGAATACTCTAAACCTGAAGATATTGCCCGTGACAGAGCAAATGGAACAACTGCAGGAGTACCACACTCAATTTAAGACAGCAGATACTGTCTTATTCATATATTCTCTCTGAGCCTTTTTTTTTTCCTGAGGCTTCTTAGTAATGCCTTCATCTCAAAGAGCTACCATTCGACAACCACTAAGCAACTTTGCTTTAGTGATGTGACACTCTTAAGAGAATCGCCAGCAAATGTGCTCAGAGCCGGCTGCTGGCTCTCTGGCATGGTAGCAAGTACTGATTTCAAATAAGAACATGTACTTTGTAACTGACAGGAAACTCCATGTTGTTCCTGTGTTAGTCATATTGTATGTCAGCCTCTCTCATATTGTATGTCAGCCTCTGTCAGTGTAGGACAGCTTGCTGTCGTCACATCAAATTAGCCTAACTTGTAAATTTATTCACTTATGGGGGCTAACAGCAAAGGGAGGTTTTTAATTCAGAATGCTTTTCCAAGCAAATGGAAAATATATATTAGAAATTCACTCTATGTTTCCAGTCTAATTGAATTTTCTAATCTTTTAAATATTGAAACTATACTTCTTGATGTTTGTAATTCAAGCTTCCCTTGCCAATACAGTTAAAGCAAATCTGGGAACTCATCCTTGGGAACAAAAACTACATTGACTAAATAATGAATTTATAGTACTGAAGACTATTATGTAACAGACCCTGAAGAAGTAGTATTATTTGTTTCCAGAAGGTGACATTTCTCAACATTATTTATTGATTTCCTCTGATTCAACTGTAATCAGATTGTCCCTTTGGTAGGCCTCATTCAGAAGTCAACAGAGGCAAAGGTTGTGGAACTGAAAGACAATGGAAACAACTGAAAAAAACTGATAGGAACAGCTACCCCTCTTTCCAATTATTAGGTATCAGTTTATCCTCAGAAATCTGGGTGATCTACACATTTTACTCAGGATTAGACAAAAGATTTTGTTACACTGTACACTTGTATTCAGGGAAAGCCCCATGCATGTCTTTGGAATATAGAGACATTGCTGTTTGAATCTGCCCATTGCTACCCAATTTTGCAACTGCTTTTAGACTCCATTTGAAGAAAATTCTGAACTGTGACTATCAAAACAGCAAGGTAATAACAGGGAACTCATTGACTTTCAAGGTGGTAAATTTTACTTGGATATCATCTAATTGGAGAGCAGAGTTTCAGGTACATGTATCCAAGGCTCTAAGTAGTTTTGGTGCTAGTTACAGAAGATGTTCTTTGGCCTCCACCATGTCACTTCAATGATCAACATCAGGTATGTTTTAAATCCAAAGAACCAAAAAAATACTTTATTTTCTTTACTTATGGAACTATATAATATGTGGGTACAGAGCTTTGATGACCTGGTTACTAAGATGTGCTTTAAGGATGCTATAATTGAGATGTATTTTTAATTTGTTGCTGTAATTTGGCAAAAATAATGATGTAAGAAAAAAATAAACCCTAGTATTGCTTTGCTTTTGGCTAAGGGAAAACATTCTTTTAAAAGAAAAAACAAATAACATAAGCTTATCCAAGGATCACTAATATCCATGAAATTAATATGAATGGCACTAGAAAGGGAAATATGGGTTTTTTCTTAAATCCCCATCACAGAAGAAATTCCTCCATAAGTTCCAGTGCCAGACAAGAGGAAAAATTGCATAGAATAGATGTGCTCCTTTCTTTTGCTCAGGGATCCTTCCCATGAAGTTGATTAAGGTATATATTGTCCAACGTTTTCAACTATCTTGCTTTCCCCAGCTTAAATGTTAAGCCTATATTTTCTTTAGCAGCAAACCCCATTTATGACAGAAGAGATCAGGAGCTAATTTTGTTTATGCATTTACCTGTATAACTACCTATATATTTATGTTAAGCACAATAAAAGTAGACTGACAGTATGATGTTGGTGATTATTTGCTAGCATTTTCTGTAATGAAGGAGAATAGTCTTTTCTGAACATTTTGTTTTATACCTAGAAAGACAGAGATTTCTCTGGCTCCCCATCCACTCCCTGATTGGCAGGAAAGATATGGCTAAAGAGCGTGTTATAATTGTTCACTTTCGTGGGAGTATGAAAAGCATTCATATTGGATTTCTCAGTAAAAGGGATGCCAAAAAAATTCGTTGTGTTCCTGAAGTTTACAATAGTCTGCTGAGATACAGACCATTGGTTTGATTTGTTATCTCTTGTGTACTTTGAAAGCAACCATGATTCCTAGTTTTTAATGTGATTTTTTTCCTCATGTAATACAGATAAAGCATGTCAGCAAATATAGAAAATATATACAGATCTATATGTGTATGTGTATTTTAAAACTTTCAGTTTTTTTTTCTTATACTAGTAGTATTTCAAAGGCTTGGTCTAAAAACAGAAGTCATATATTCCTGGTGTTTTCATTGGGCTTTGGACTGCCTTTTCCACTTCCTTATGCCAACTAAGTGTGCTTCTTTTTTAGTGAAGTTATATCTTTCAGAAGATCTGCATTAAGATTTAATTGCTGGAAATTAATAGTAATACTTAATTTGGAAAACATGACTGAAAGTTTTACTTCATTAAGAATTAAGAAAATATTTGCATGGTCTATTGGGCAATGAGATACTACTTCTCAATCATCTGCTTACATGGGAGTAGCCCTTTAACAATGTCACATATCTCTTATATGAAAGGATATGCTTTTTTACTCCTGTCTTCTCAAATCCATTTCACTGGATTTTAATCTCTTTGCTAACTCACGTTGCCATAATAGCCCATGATAATAGCCCATGTCTTAACTTTCCAGTCTGGTATCAGTTTCAAAAATGCTGAATATCATGAAGGCCAAGTGGATGCAGGCAACATGAGGCTGAGTGAATTTTAGTTTTTCAGCCAACATATTTCCAAAAAGGCAAGTTCCATCATCCCTAAACTATTTACAAATATAGCCAGAATTTGCCAAATATTATTCACAGTCTGGAGAAGGGTACTGGGGGGAAAGAAGAAGGGAAAGAGAAAGGAAAAGGAGCAGGGAAAGAAAGGCTTTGCAGAACTGGCAGTTATATTCCCCTTCTGAGAGACAGAAGCTGAATGGCTGTGGCTGGCTGTGGTAGTACCTGTGGCCAGGCACAGAGGGCTTCCCATCCTCCCAGCACATCCCGCAGGATGGCCCACAGAGGACCCAATGGTTCAGCAAAGCTTTTTCGACCTCTGTTGCCAGTGAGGCAAACTTGCTCACTATGTTCTAAGCACAGCAACAACAGCAACAAAAAAGTGAACACATTACAGATGACTGCAAGAATGTACATAAAATTGCACATGGGATATGTAAGTAAATCACCTTATGCCTTATTATACTCCATTGTGCTCCCACTGCAGTAATATAAAGTTTCCGTGCATCTTGGCATATGAAATCTCTACCCTCTGTTGTTCTATTCCTATGATTAGATTGCTGGTTTGATAGCAACATTTTATATTTGCTTTCTTAGAGTATTTCTCTTTTGCTTTGCTTTAATGTTGCATTTAATGTCTCTTTCATAACAAGTACATTGTGCTTCTGAAAATCTCATCACCACTCCTAACATGGTACAATGCAATTACTCTTTCTGTTTTGGGGGTTTTGTTTCTTTGGTTGTTTTTTCCACCTCTGCTCATTTTTCCTGCTCCTCTGCCCCTGCCTAACAAAGATTCACTGTAATAGAAAGCAGGCTCAGTAATAACTGTCTGTTATGTTTTTGCTTAATGTACTGTGCAAAATATGACAAGGGTGAATGTTAATAGATGTAACAGCCAGAATGTTTCTTTATTCCAACTGTTGTATCCTCCATATGCAATAGTTAGAAAAGATTTTACACAATAAGCTGTAAATCTAAAGGTCAGAACATTTAACTCTTTCTTTTTTTCCCCTGACTAGGAAAAAGAGGGCAGTGGGATAGCTAAGCAATATTAGTATCTAAGCCTAATGTGTTAAAAAACCCCTGCATCATTAATATCTGAAGTTTCCTGAATATTCATAATAGAAGTAATTCAATATACACTGCAATTTCTCTGTATTAGTGGCATATCAAAAATTGATCATGATTGCTAACCCCTCCACTAGATGTTATTTAACTAAGAAACAATTTAATTAAATTTAAAACATTTCTAACATCCTTCTAATAAACTGTACTAAAAAAATATCCGTATCTGACACATTTTGCAAAGTGCAGTCTCTGTGAAAGCACGGTTTAATTTATATAATTCCTATACCTTTACTTTAAATGCTAATCTGTCACAGCAACACATGTATTTCTTGCATTTTCTGTAAGAATATGCTATATTTACAATCCAGACACAGTCCATAAAACAGTTGCTGTCACCTCTCTTAATCTGGCTTTGATTCTTATACTTGAGAGGTATCTCCATGCCAATTTTTATTGCATTGCTAATCTGAATATATCCATCCTGGATGTATTCATTACTCTCAGCTATCTTCAGTGTTCCAAGAAAAGGTTCAGCATAATGTATATTCATTGTTTCAGTTCTATAACTCTATTTGTGATTTGTAAATCAATATATTTCAAGGCTCAAATCGAGGCCTGCAATGCCAAGTGGAATCAAGAATCAAATAATTCCATGGCTTCTATTTTCACAGAAACTCCAGGTTTTCTTGCAGACCTTTGCATAAGATCTACTCTGGAAAGAGAAGATATCTCTGTAGGTGAGAAACATGCAACTATATTAGAAAAAGCTGCCAAGTAGGCTGTCTTGAAAGTCAGCGTCAAGTGCAAATTTAAAATACAGGAGGTGACACACTTGTTATATTTAAATTAGACTTGAAGAACCTGCTTTGCAAAGTATCAAGAGCTCAGGGCAGAACAATTATCATGATCATATGCATCTAGAGTAATGGAGAGATACGCTTGTATTCTAGATGAACAAATGTGTGTAATTGCATAATTGCCTTAACAATAAATGTCCTGCAGCGTATTTGGATATGAAGACTTAATTATGATATGCATTTTTTTCTGGAAGGAATGAGAAAAAGCAAGTCCAGAGTTGCATGCAATTGCACTTACCGAGGTTTTGAAAGAAAACACAAGGCTGTTTAAAACGCCAGCTTAGAAATTGATTTATATTTCTGGATCTCCTCCTACTAATAGATATCAAGGAACCAGCCGCAGTCCTCCTTCTGAAGAGCACTTTTCAGAATTGCTTTCAGTTATGTCGTTGGTACAGGGTGTTTGTGGGCACCCTGGTGGCAGACAATTAACTAAAATTGCTTTTCATCACTCTCCATTTATTCCTTATCTCTGACACATCACTTGTTACTCTGAAAGTTCAGGTCCAGCAAAGCTATTGCTTCAGAACAGGACCTTACACCAGGAAAACTTTTGGGTATTCACAGACTAATGAATTTAGTCTAATCCTTGCAAGTAGCCAAAAATTTCCTTTGCTCTGTATGCCAGTGAAAATGTCCTGAACACATCAGCTGATATGGTTGGGCCTTGCTGTTTTCTGCATTGCTGTATGTATTCAGTATACATATTTGCATGTTCCAGAAGCAACAGCCAAATGACCCATCCCATGCAAACCTTATGCAGTCCTTTAATAATTTATATTTTAACACTATAGAAGAAGAAGAAAATATTTCACCATTAATATTGTTCATACCTTTGCTTTGGAATCTTCCAATTCCTTCTGTGCAGGGAGAAGAAACTATTTTTTCCTAACAGGACAATAAAGTGAGACCTACTATTTTAGATTATGCAGAAATACTCCTGTTTGGTGCTGAATTTTAATATTCCTTTTAAAGGTTTTCTCCTGAGATGCATCAATAAGCTATTTCCCCTCCTTATATCTTCAAGAAACTGAAAATGTACAATGTAAGATATAAAATATATTACTTCATAGGAAATTTTTCTGTGAATTGCTTTACAGTATTCCTGACCATGAGTATCTAGTCTGGTCATAACAGTCCTATTTAAAAGCTGTGTGAAACTATCTCTTGCCTTCTCTTCAATTTCCACACTTCCTTTTAGACATTCATAATTAACAGCAAATCTCAGATTTTATTTGATTTCTTCCTAATCCTTGCCAGAAGCTGTATGGGAGATGCTCACTTCGCAATCCTGCTGATCAGAGCTGGGTAAATGAGTACTTCTAGCAGGAAGACTTGTGATGGATACATCTTTGAAAAGGTTTAGAAAAGGCTTTTGTTTGAGAACAAAAGACAGAGAGATTTAGTCTGGGAACTTCAAAAAAGACAAGCTTACCTGCCAGTGTCTAATTCATTATGCTGCTAATGTTGAAATGTTTTCCCTTAAGTCTTACTCAGAAGAGTTAGTATTTGTAGGGTATTACGTGAGCCTGTTATGCCATCGGGAAAGCAGGATAGAAGGCGGAAAAAGGAGATAACTGCATAACATAAAGTTCTGCGGGAAAAATTGTTGCTTTCTTCACAGGCAGAGAAGAGTAGGTGGATCAAACCTACCAAATAAAGTTCAGACTGGTTCCAAGAGTCAGGTGTACATTTCTAGCTGGGAATTCCAGACAAAAAAGTCTTGACCAGCGGCTGTTTTATGAATATGAAAGTGCTGCAAAGCTGAACCTGACTTGGTCTTTGCCCTATCACTAAAGGGGAGTAGCTCCTCCTCTCAGCATATGTGGTAGTTTTTGACTTTCATTAGATGTGCTCCCATCTTTCCTGCGGCACCTATTAGGGACTTGCTTTGAAGATCCCAATTAAAAATTTGAAATGCTGAATTTTCCAGTGCTGGTTGAAAAGAAAGGCTTATATTGGAGCTGAAAATGGGGGAGTCTGCTAGCTGCTAAGTGCCCATGTATTTAAATAAGCGGGGGAATATTTGGGAATGAAGTGCCTTGACTTCAGCACCTAAATCCTTCTTTGTTTTTGCCCTTAGGGTGCCTAAATCCTTCAACTAAATGATGATAAGAACTTGTGGGAGCTTTATGGGGATAAATACGTTTAGAAAAAGCACAAACTGCCATGAACCTCTGATACAAGGGGCCAGCTAGCTGTCTGAAGCAGGTGTTTTGGCTGTTACATGAGTGGCTTACCTCAAAAGAGCTTTGTATCTGGCTATTTCCAGCTTCTTCTCCTGGTAACAACCAGCATGGAAAATATTCTGACCTATTAATAACAACTTTAAAATGAGCCAGGAAACAATAGTATAACTTGCATGTAATTATATATGTTGTTTAATTTGGAGAGTTTCCATCATCCCTTTTCCTTAAGCTTTGAAGCATTTTGCAAGGTGAAAGAATGGTTTTAACAGACTTTTAGAGTATGTGTTAACAGCTCTTTTGAGAAAAGATGGAGTCAATATATGTAGTTTTGAAGTATTTTTTTTTGCCATTGATATTCCATTCTGTTTAAAAAAAGAAAAAGGAAAAGAACACAAACCCAAACCAAACCAAACCAAACTCGCACAACAGGAGACAAATGAAAACAAACAAACAAACAACAAAGAAAGAAACTGCTGCTTCTGTCTGTCAGCTTGTGTTTCTAGAATTTCTTTCCCCTGCAGCTTTGCTGCTGGGAAGTTACAGGCACAGCACAACGTCTTATCAGCTACTCTGAAATCCAGCAAATGTTTAGCAGCCTTATGTTGTTTAAATCATAGCTTTCAGGTTGAAGTCTCATGGCGGTGTTGCAAAAAGGTGGATTTATCTTTGCTTCGCTAAACCCAACACATATTAGACAGAAGTTGGGAAAAAAAACACAAGAAAGAGGAAGAATCAGGAGAAAAATAACACACCAGGGAAGTAACAATAGCTAGAATCAAAGGGTCATGACAAGTATTGTCAGAACTAGTCAGAGCCAGAGGAGGGAGAGATGATGCTTAATTTCTGCCTCTGCATTCAGTCTGCTGGGATGCATTACTCAATCAGGCTAACAAAAGGCACTGTGGTGGGGTTTTATGTGCAGAAGATCTAGTCATGGTGGTGAAATTCATTTCTCCTGTTTGCCATACAGGAATCTTTGATTTGCCATCTCCAAAAGGCAGCAACGGCCCCTTTCCAAAACATCAGCCTCTCCAGAGGGATACTCTGCAATTTCAGTATCAGATATATCATCCACCTTTTTACAGAGCTGGATGTAGTCTTGCTGGTTAGAAGCACAGTCAGAACACTGGGACAAGTTTAGATCAGACTTTCATAGTTTGAATCTGTAAGTCTTTTCTAACTGGTATTTCAGTGTGTGGTTACTTTTGAGAGAAAATCTAGAATGCAGGCTGAAATGGACCTTGGCACACAACATGCATCTTTCTAGAATGAGGACTGTAGGGTGCTTATCGCCCTTTTTGTCATTGTGTGACTAAATCGAAGCTGATCTTTTGACATGGTTCAGTCTCCTCTCAACATCTAATTATATGTATTATCCTTCCTTCAATCTGCAGCAATATGTTAATATCTTTTAGTAGCTGAGCCATTATGCCTAATCAAGGGATTGCAAATAAATAGGGGTGGACAGTTCCAAACATACAATAACTGCAGATAAATAGAGAGGGACAGCTCTCAACATATGGCAATGAATGCAGCCATAAGGCCTAAAGTATGTATTTTAACTGCCAAATTTTATGAGCAGCTACCAACTGGCTCTCATTTGGCCTCATCTATATGTGTGATAATCATTGTAAGCACAGGTTTTGTGCCATATTGTTTTTGTGCTCAATGGCTAGATTTATGCAAAATTCATTTACATTACAGACAGAGATTGTTCAGAGAAGAGCTATTTTATGGTTGAGAGGATGCACGTTTCGTGTGGGTGTTGACATTACTATTACTTCCCAGGCTATTACAAAGGTAAGCACTATTAATATCTGATATCGAGTCTCAATGCTCTCTCTCCAACTTTTTAAAGATTTTTCACTAGTATTCTAGGAATATTATTTGACCGTCCAGTCTTTATCAAATTCAGTATTTATCAAAGGAAGCTTAATAACTTTCGCTTTGATGTAAAAGAAACACCTTGAGAAGGACTGGATACATACGGCCTCTTAAAAAATTTAATTCCTTTTTAAATTCATATGTAAATGAAAGGCAAGAATTGCTTCTCAGAGTCCATTTTGCAATAAAGGAAGAGAGTGGTGCAGTGGTGAGCCAGCATCCTTAAGGCCTATGTCTAACATTTAGGGTTATTTTCGAGACAGCAACTTCTTGCAAAGACATGGGTAGTGTGAAAATTGCTTTGATTGTTGCTAGGAAAGGGAGACTGACAAAGACCAGGGGCTTGGAATCTTGCTGCCCCAACCCTACCTCCAGGCATGAGCATCCTCTCAGTGGCAGCAGCAAATGCTGAAGACACTACAATGAGGAGAAAGAGGTCCCTTCATCCATTTGCCAACTCTTTTTGTACAGGCCTTGCAAACCTGGCATCTTTTATTTTCTCCTACCCAAAATAAAGACCAACTGCTTTCAGGTCTTTCTAGACCTGATTGTTACTATCTCTGTATGCTTATACTGCTAGATAACTATTGAGTTTGCATTAATTTCAGATTAAGAAATAGGGGTAACACTATTTTTTTAATAATAATAGTATAGTTTGCAAGATAATTTTAGTGTTTCACTTCACAAAGCAATTAGATCACCTTATTTCATTTAAAAGGTCAATGACTTTTAATAAAACCAATTTTGTACTTGAAAACCCTTTCTGACCAAATACAAAATTAATAAAATATTGTTCTTTAAGGCTCTTCAAGCAGGATGTACTATCGCGATGTCTCCCCATTGCACCCGCTCTGTCACCCAGTCTGAGCGTCAACATAACTAACCAAGAATGAGGACCAGAAAATTTAAGGAAATGATTCTGAAAAATAAAATAGAAAACAAAAAAATGGGGGGGAGGTGGGGAGGGAATGGCTTATTTGCAAGACTTTTTGCTATCAAGTTTAGGAGGTTAAAGCTTCCAGAGAAAAAATGAAACAACAAAAGCACTATGGTGCGAAGGCTCTGCACAAAGGCACTTTTTGAATGTCATTTTTAATAAAACATAAAAAAACCCCACCCCATATTCATTTAATATGGAGGATAATTTTTGCAGCACTTCAAATATTATAATTGTGGTAGCTGTACACTGTGCAATGAGCTCTTCACATGAAATTAACTTTATAACTGGCTAGGTGTAAGGTAAATCGGTATAATAAAAGTAGATACCATTTCTGTAATTATACTATTGCAAATCTGAAATTCATTCAGATAAAGAGTGAATATGATTTGCATCTGTGAAGGTAAGTTCAGTATTTCTTATGAAGAGAATCTGAACCTTTAATGCAACCCTGTTAATTGGAAAAATGGAAGTTATTTTGACTACTCTATGACAATGTGTTACCCCCTTCTTTTTGAGTGACAGAGAGAGGAACCTGGGAGCTTCCTCTTCCTTTCAAATACAAATTATTTCCTTATGCCCCTTATAATCACTGTTTCCAATTTCCACCTGTCAGCTCTAAAATGTAACCTAAACTCAGGAGCCTAAAAATCATTTCTTCCTCAGATGTTTGTTTCTGTTCCTTCCATTGCCTCAGGGCACCACCTTGATTAGCCTGAAGTGGAGGAAGCTATGACTGCAAAGCACATGTGATGATAACAGCTCACCCAGAGGTCTGGTCTTACACCTTTGTAGGAGGATGGCATTTTTGTCATATGCTTTAGTTGTGAAGGATGGTGGTTGGCATCTTATGGTAATTCACAATATAACACTCTTCCCAGGAAAAAAGTGAGCTTTACAGCTCATTAGTTCTGTTTGTTTCTAAAAGAGGTATGGTTTGGGCGTTTAAAATTGATAGTTTTCATGGTAACTGCAAGGTTTGCTGAGTTTGAATGAAACTCTCCCCCCATACAGTCAATTCTAAACCTCAGTCTTCACTCTGCTTTTGTAATTGGAAAAAAAATACAAACCAGGTTATAGACATGCAGTAGTTATCACCAACAAATTCCTAACTTACCATGTTGTCGTAACTATAGATTTGACTTTTTTGTTTCATTGTAGACTGCAAGCATTTTTTTATACTAAGCACTGTTTGGCAGAGGTCTCATAAATATACTACTTGGGATGTATTTTTGCATTTTCCTGTGAGAAGATACCACATATTTTTCATGTCTGGTCAGGTATTGTTTTTATGGTTTTCCTAGCTATCATATAAAAGGAATAAATAGAAATAAATGGCATGTGTATAAATGGTAAATATAAACAACAAATAACTTTATAGATTGCTTAGAAACTAAGGCATTAAAAAGTTGTATTGATTTAGTTTGGTTTGGGGGTTTGATTGCTTGTTTGTTTTAGACAAAAATCCCACAGTGATTGAGAGAGGTAACAGGTGAGATTTATTGGTTGGTAAACCAAATATACGGTCATTTTGTTTTCACATGTGGACATTAACCATGTTTCTGCATGTTGTGTTTTGCCTGGCTGTTAGTATAACTAATATCTTGGTTGAGTTTATTTGTTTGTCAATGATTTAGTGACTGTGAAGAAAACATCTGCATTATCTCATGTATTATGCTTTTTTGCTTTTTTTAAACAACAAAAGATAATCAGTATAATTTGAATAATTTTCTTACCAATTTCTCTTAAAGTCATGATGTTCAACTATTTGGTTTTGGAGGCTGTTGCCAGTGTGATGACTTGAAAATGTTATATCTTATACAGAGAAGCAAAGGTTGAAGGAGAGGTTTTTGAGATATACTTTAAAGCTTTTTTTGCCTCTGGCAGTATCATAAACTATTTGCATATCTATAATAACAGTGGTTCTCAATGTAGAGAATATTTTCTTTAAGGTGCACTCCTTTTAATCTAAATCAACATTAAAATCCTCAGGAGTGTTGGGATTTTGGAATAAATTCAAGAGAAATGCAGTGATACTATCTTTTGGTCAGCTCTATGAAGGGCAACTCCAGAATTTATTCTGAAATAGGTGTTTTGGTTGCTAGACAATATTTATGTTTGCATGCAAATGGCAATTTGAGAGAGATCAATGTATTTTTATTATATACAAATGCAGAATATTTTTGGAAACTTGAATTAGTGTTTTATATTATTGAAAAGCATTTTAGATTACACATTAATCCATAGAACTGGTTTTTTCCTCTGACACTATTTAAATATATTTTCATTACACTTTGTGTCTGAGTTTAGTTGAAAAATTAATCTTTGCAGTTTGAGGCCTTGATTAAGATCTTAAGAACAACTGACAGCTTCCCTTAGCAGCTCTAATAGATGGATCTAAGAAAATCTACGGTTTGCCACACACATCTAGAAAATGATAGCATTGGTACTGTTCATAAGGTTATGTATGTTTTCTCATGTGATATTTATTACAGTCATATGCTGAAGCTGTAATCCATGGTGCCAAGTCGACCTTCTCAAAAAATTTGGCTAAAAATGATGTGTGTTCCATCTTATACAAATCACATACAACAGTGGCAGCAGGCCAAAGTTTTCAAAAGGTTTTATTTTTAACCAGATCCTGGATTTTGTTGGTTTGTGTTATCATTAACTATTCATGAAGCCCTTATTGAAACTAATAAACTGATTGCAAGCTAGAAAAATGAATTTATTAATATGAAATGCAAAATGGAATAGTGATGAACTCATTTCCATTGTAAGTAATGGAAAATACATCCAATAAGTATCTGCTCTTTGGACTGCAAATGAAATGAACTCGCCTTCAAATCACTCCATGATATTTAGCCATAATGACTTGCAGGGAGATTTTTTAAGCCAAAGTGAACAAAGAAGTCACATTTTGAATATAATTTGTGGTATCTCAGGCACTTACCAGCCACCTTTCACAGATTTGGAGTGGATATGTTAAGTCATGATTCTGCTGCTTTCAGGGTGTATTACTCTACCTGAATCGTCTTAACTCAGAATTTTCTCCAAGTCTTTGGACACCTTAATTCTATTTTGCGGAAGACCTGAAAAACAAGTTGTTGTAGCAGAAGGTCCTTTTTCCCCTTTGTAATGATACAGCTGGACAAGACTTCCTGCTGACCTCTGCCAATAGTCTCTTCAGGAGGAAAGTGTGAAATTTTATGTATTTCTTCTAGATCATAATAATGCATACAAGGCAAAATAGGATCCTATCTCTATTCAGTGACAATAGGGGAAATTAAGGAAATAGATATATGTAGGCAGACATAAAAAGTCCTGGAAGACAGTTAACAAGAAAGTAATTCCTGATCCTTGAAAATTTTGAGATGCAGACTGACAGTTTTATGTATTTTGAGTGTTGGTATAAAAAGAAACAATGGAACTGAAGAAAATAATTTTATTAGCTGTTCCTCTGAAAGGTGTTTCCCATGCTCAAAGTTCCTGTGTTACACCAACGCTGTGTTGAAAATCAGCTACTGTAGGAGTGTCTGTTGTGTAGAATTTGTTGCGTAGAACTGTCTGCTCAAAATTTTTCCCGTTGTGTTAATCTTCTGTTTGACCAGATTTTATCCTAAAATCTATTCCAAGTATTTATCCTATTCATCAGTTTGTACTTGGTTTGAGGAACCCTCTCTCATATACATTTAGCATATTTTATTTGTAGAACATTTACTCCTCATTTAATGACTGTTACCATTATAAGTCCTTCTTAATTTAACAAAACAAAAACAAAACCAAAAAAAAACCAACAAAAAAAACCCCAAACCAACCCAAACCAAAATCAAACAAAAAACCCTAACAAACAAACAAACCAACCCCCACCAAAATCCCCAAACAGCAAACCAACCAACCAAAACCCTGTAATGAAAATATTTAAATATTCACACAATTCAATCAAAGTCAGTCAGTATTGAACCATAGCCTGGCTATCCATTATGGTTTAACCCTGGTTAGCAACTAAACCACACACAGCCATTCTCACTTCCCCCTGAGGTAGGATGCAAAAGAGAATTGGAAGGGTAAAAGTGAGAAAACCCTTTGGTTGAGATAAAGACAGTTGAATAGGTAAAGCAAAAGCTGCACATGCAAGCAAAGCAAAACAGGGAATTCATTCACCACTTTCCATGGGCAGGTAGGTATTTAGCCATCTGAAGGAAAGCAAGGCTCCACATGCACAACGGTGACTTGGGAAGACACATGCCATCACTCCAAACATTCTTGCCTTCCTTCTTCTCCATATTTATATACTGACCATGATACATGGTGTGGGATATCCCTTGGATCAATTTGGGTCAGGTTTGGGTTACCCCTGTGGGGTGGAGTGAGGAACAGAAAAGGCCTTGTCACTGTGAGAGTACTGCTCAGCAGTAATGAAAACATCCCTGTGTTGCCAATGCTGTTTCCAGCACAAATCCAAAACATAGCCCCATT
The DNA here is from genome assembly GCA_002631895.1 of Agapornis roseicollis. Taxonomy (NCBI): domain Eukaryota; kingdom Metazoa; phylum Chordata; class Aves; order Psittaciformes; family Psittacidae; genus Agapornis; species Agapornis roseicollis. The sequence goes on from NDXB01016395.1 coordinate 20,049, forward strand.
CCAGCTGTTGAAGAAGATTAACTTAATCCCAGCCAAAACCAGCAGACTGTCCAAAAAGATGTAGAGATTTCTGTGTCTCTTGATTACTTACATGCAATATATTACTAAACCAGTTTTACCTTCATATTTTCCTGGTCCTACATGGATGTAATCAACATTAATTACACTGTAAGTCTGTCAGTGCTGACCTATTTAAATGTAAGAGGTTGTCTTTTCAAGGCACTGAGCCAAATTACAAGCTATCATAAGTTCCCCCTAACTCACATCTAAGAAATTTCCCACAGAAGTGCCACGATAGGAGATCTCCAGTGAACTGGTATTTCATGATATACATACCTCAACTGATCTGTATGTACCATAAACAAACTAATGACACATTGAATGTCAGTTCATGCGGTTAGTAGATATCACACATTTGTGGTTAAATAACATTAAATAAATAACATTAAATGGCATATGGCCATTGAAATATGACATGGGACACTCAGTGTATGGGTTACATTTTCTAGAATTTAAAATGAAATCTGATACTTGTGGAAAATGTAATTAACAGGCTCTTTTCTTAACTAATCAATTCTTTTTCTTTGGCACTATCTTTACTGGATTCTGGTTCTTCTGATGACTCATAGAAATAATTGCAGCAGTGGGGATCACCAAATAGACACAGAGCACCATGGTTGCCAAATGCCATCCTTAAAGCAAAAAAGAATTCCATATGGAACTACAAAAACTGGGCATTTCTCAAATTATAAGAGAAATACTTTGCTCCAAGGCAGCTTCATGGGGCACCATCTGGCTTCACAAATCTTCAGAAGTGAGCTTTTCCTTAAATAAAATTTATCCAATCAACCTCTGTGAAAACTGCGTCATGTAAAAAACCCCTTCATTATCACATTCAGTCATTCAGTGCTCCTTGGTTGTCTAGGTGAGCCTGGGTGCAAATCACAGAATCTTTTTGTACTAAAGAGATGTGGTTCTTTATTTCAGTGCTTGCTTAAGCAGGCTGGTTTACAACTTGACCTCTATTTTTTTCAAGGAAATAATTTCAAATGTGAATGACTTTTTAGTGTTTTGCTTTTATTGAAGGATTTCTTTCAACTCCCCCTGACCTTTTGGCTAGAATGTAGGCTTAAGAATTCAAATTTCTGCAACCCAAAGGGACATATTTTCTTTCCTATGAAACATATATTTTTATGAAAGTATATATTTTTTCAGGTAGTCTAAGATGTAAGGCATCTCTATTTAAGTTGGATAACTGATATGAATTATGTCTTAAATAGTGATCTTTACATATGAAATATGTCTTAAATAGTGATCTTTACATTTTAAGCCACAGCTCAGAAGTTTCTTATTAATTTATAATAAAGGCTCTGGAGTTGCAATACAAGATACTAGAAAAAAGGTGAGATAATTATTCAGAGCAATTTTATTCTGAGTATAGTAAAGAATAAGTTAGAATAAAGGGCCTAAACATTTCTTCGCATAGGTGCAAATTTACTATCAGGCATCTGGTTGCACACATTAAAACAGTTTGCTATTTATTGTGTGAATAGATGGCAGGATGGCTGTTGCTGGCTTTCCTTAAGAATGAAAGTTTTGCTTTTTAAAGTAAAAGGAATAGAGGTCAGAGTGATATGCTGCCATTATACATAATATGTTGTACATTCTGATAAATAATCAGTACCAACTTTGAAAATATATCTTAATATTGTGGATAATGTGAAAGAAAACTACGTGAAATTTATTTATTATTTTATCCACAACAGAGCATTCACTTCTGATTGAGACCATTACACAAAAATAGCACTGAAATGATATAAAAATGGAACATCTGAACATTACTCATCCTTGCTGCAAATGTAAGAGAAGCCAGAAAGCTCCCTCAAGGGAGGCTTCCCCAGGTTGGCATCTGGCAAACAGAATAACATTTTGTGTTCTCAGGGCTTCTCCTCATGCAGAGGAGATAGCCAAAGTGAATATTATGTAGAGAAGATGTGAAATTGGAGGATTCATAAAAATGTAAGATAAACTGCCATATACTAATAAGTTTAGCATCTCCACATCATCTCAGGAATTACAAAAGGAAAAGAAGAAAATTGGCGTAATCCTAAACCAGGATTGCGTTGCAGGTTCTTGTAATAAGATGTCCATTATTTATGTTTTATACATTTTCTTAAAAAATAGGCATTAAAATAAACAAATGCTCTGGAACAGGCATTGTTTAAAAGACATACAGCAACTTCTTCATTTTCAATATGTCTTAGAAGAGTACCAAATATTGCTACCGAAGCTTAGGGCTAGTGTGAATTTTCTGTATTCTGATTTTTTGTTTTGTTTAGCTTTTTGTTTGGTTTGGGGGGGTGGGGGGGGTGTCTCTATTTTTTTTTTTTTTTCTTAATTTTTTTCTAAAAATTTGAGGCAAACANACATAAAGCATTTCCAGATACAAACTCTAACACTGCACTGGGAAATAAGGACAATATTTGGTGTCTTTTTTTTTTTTTCCTAATTATTCTCTAAACATCTGAGGCAAACACAAATTGAAGAAAGAGAAAGAAAACAGTGTTGCTGCTACGTTCGCTTTGCTTCTGCCTCCCAGTTCCAGTGAGGGTCTGTCACTGATTTGGCACTGGCAGTTGTTTCTATGATAGTTTATCCTGATGTTCAGAGGGCAGGGGAACAGCTCTGCTCCTGCAGGAATAAGGCTTCTCTGAGCTTCTGTCAGTGCTGTCTCTCTCAGATAACACACAGGCAGTAACTGTTACAACAATGGCACACAATTATCATGTGTTTGACATTAGCACTTAAGTGAGATTGCGGTAGATGCAATCGTTGGCAATCATAAGAGGCTGTTTCTGTACCGGAGAGTCCACAACCAAAGCAAATGAAGCAAAGGGGGAAGAAGGAGCACTCATATCTTAATTTTGCAGATGAAAAACAAGAAGAGAACTTGTCATTTGCTTAAGATAACTCATGAAGCCCACAGCAGTGGCAGTAGCTCAGGCCTCCTCAGTCTCTGACCAGCACTGAATGTTTAAGACCTTTCTTCCTCATTGTCAAAATTGTTTCATTGCTGCCTGCACTAACTTTCAGATGTAAAAACCTCCAGTGATGCTCAATGGAGAAAAAAGGATGTTTTTTTTCAGCTTTTTGTGTTTGATGTTTCAAAACATTAGGCACTCCTTAGTCTAAATTCACACTCTGCTTATGCTAATGAATATCAGGATAGACTATATGCAGGGCAGCTAAGTTAAACCAGTATAAAACATATGAGAGATAGTCTTTTGCTACCAAGCCAGGATAGCCCAGCAAGTTTTCTTAGTGCCAATACACAGTCTCAATTTTATATCATCCACCAGTGCTAATAAAAGAACACTCCAAGGCGAAAATCTAAAATGATTAATTACAATGCTTTAAAAGATGAAAAAGAATGTGTGTGTGTCAGTCATCCTCACAGGGCAAGGAATAATGAAAATGAAATGCACCAAGGAGTGAGTTTTTCTATTGTTAATGATAAAAGTGATAATCGCCCTGAGTCAAAGCAAAATGACAGATGAAAGAAACCTATAGAACATTGCCTAAGGGAGCTCCTGAGGCCAGCACTCAGTGCCACATATACACATGCTAGACTGATATTTAATGAAGCTCTGGTTGGCTCTATAATGAATGTTGAAGGCTCTCTGGAGCATCAAACATCATTTAACACTGCTAGAAGCAAATACTTTATTTTTGTTTGGTGGCAGGGGTGGGGGCATCTTTTAATGAATAAATTGATTTTGGAAGAAAGAAAAAATCCCTTTATGATGCAAAGAAAATTTATTTGTGTGTTATGTTTGTAACATTTTTAATATATAAAATAGAACACGAAACACAGCAGGGATAGCCTAATGTGTTGATGAGCAAAATCAGACTAGTTTTGAAGTCTCTATTATTTATACTAGCTAGAGACTATCCTGAACCTTGTAATAAAAGGAGTAGCCAATAGATTTCTAAATCATGTGTGTACGGTCTGTGGTCAAAGAGCTAAAGATGAAAAAGAAATTGAGATAGATTCTCACCCATGATTTAATGTGGATGTGGTGATCGTGTTGTATAAATGTATCTTCTAAAGACCTTTGGGGCTGTACAACTAGACTAAGCCAGTAAATAACGTATCAAGTTATATATTGCTAGTAGTGTTAAAGCCCACAGCACTGACAGGCAACATTTCCTATCTGTTTTGATCTTAATCAAGTTGTCTATGTGCTTTCTGTCTCTCTAGAGACATTTTTGAAGTTACCATCATTACATCAGCTTTTGTCCAACAGGCAGCCCAAATTATGCCAGATTTGCCTCTCACCTCTGCCATTTCTTTCCAGAATACTAATTTCACTGTTGCTAGAATCATCTTAAGGCAAATATGGTTTGATACTACCTCAACCAGCAATCAGTATTATTTGCATCTGTGAAGCTTAAAATGTATCAACCCCCTGGAGATGTAATAAAAGATTCTTATCTCCTTTTTTTCCCCAACATGTTGTGTGTTAAAGGCACAAATAAGAAATATTCTGGAAAAGAAATTATCTTGTTGACCATTGGCAAGTGTCAGCCCATGGTTATTATAATGGAAAAATAACGTACTAATAAGGAAAGGAAACATTCTGAGAGGGATAAGGCCCTTACTTACAAACACAGCTGTTTTCCTATTGCTCAACTGTTTTAAGTAAAAGGGAGAGTGGGAAGAAAGTACTCCATTAGGTTGTTAAATTGGTCTTCAGAGAAAGCTGCAGAACTCTGTTTTTGTTTTTTTAATGGACGAGAGAGTCAACGGTATTTTCTGTAATAATCATTGCACCATTGGGCCTTTTAGTTATTTATTTTGTGAATTAAAAGAAGAGTAGTGCAAGCCAGGCACAATTTCAGGGAGAAAAAGTTAAAAATCTAGGAGGTGGCTGAATAGAATATTTGGAAAATTATACAGAAATTATGAACAAGCAAGAAAACTGTTTCTTGACATGTAAAAAATGTGCCTTTTGGGAACACATCAGCAAAATTAGAAAACTTTGTCAGTATTTATTGTCAGAATATCACTATCCTATCACTTACATTTTCTATTGCTTATAATTTATAAATTAATCTAATCTTGAAGGTCAGTAATTCAGTTCAAGTTGTTCCAAAGTGGTCAGAAATTGCAAGTTGCCCAAAATCATTCAAGTACAGTGGAGAATGTTCTGGTACTCGCGTACATACTGTGTGCTTTAGTATCATCAAATATAATCTACACAGATCACAATTTATTAAAATTATCACAACAGAAATCTTCCTTCTCTACCACTGCTTTTGTGAACCAAGAATTATTGTTTGTCTCAAAATATTAAGTCACCGGTCATGACAGAGATAATGCAAATGTTTTCCTTCCTCCTTTGAAACTAAACAGGGATGCCACAGTTAGTCAGCTCTTTACAGGAGTCAGTTCCTTGATTAACCATTGATACAACGTCATGGATCTTCAATAAGCTAAGTGTACAAAGGATGCATTCTTAAAGCATTTTCTGTGTCTTTTGAATTACTTTCTCTATCTGTACTTGTAGTTTTTTTAGTTACTATTCTCACTAAATGTAGCAGATTTATACTGGTAAGACAGTCCAAATAAAATGCTATTGAATCTCCTGATAAACCTATTAAGACTTCTCTAAGTGGTGCCAACTATTGAGAGGTTGAAATTTGGCTTTTCACTTACTTTAGCTAACAGTTTGCCTCCTGCCCACACATAACACCCAAAAGAAAGAAAATAATCCATATTACTTTGGAAGAATATTTTTTGCATGACTTAGGTAGAAACTACTTGTAACATTCTTCTAGAAGAGGCATAATTCCCTTCATCAAATTGTTCCTGCCAATGGCAGGGATGTTGGAACTAGATGATCTTTTAGGTCTGTTCCAACCTAACTGCTCTATGATTCAATGAATAATGTGCAATAGCAGAACCACATTGCTGGGTCTCAAAATTCCTCACACACAAGTAATCTTCAGTGTTATAAGCAATCCTGAAAACTCAGCATCTTCAGGCATTGAACCTGGTTGAAAAATGATGTAGAAGATGCAAAAAAAAAAAAAAAAAAAAAAAAAAAAAACAAAAAAAACACAAAAATTACAACAAAAAA
>NDXB01016397.1:16169-37470 GCA_002631895.1 Agapornis roseicollis
GTTTTTGTTTTTTTTTTTTTTTTTTCTTTTTCTTTTTGGAAGTAGAAATAACCCAAAGAGTGTATTTTGGGGGGTATTCACTTTAGTGATCTCTGAAATTCTCTCCTTTACTTTCCAGCTTTATTATCTAAGTATAATTTTCTCTCCTTCCCATGTGTTGTGCATCTGTTCTACAGGCTCCAGCCAGGAGAATAACCATATGGGGACATGAAAATCTCCACCGCATTGATGCCAGGAGACAAGTTTATGTTCATTCCAAATGGCATCAAAGGCTGCTTATCTACTTTCCATTTACGTCCCCTCCAGTAACTTAGACCTCTGGCCTCGTCTAAAAACACAAGGAGAGAAAATGCATGCTTGATTGTGAGCTGAAAGGTACTCTTTACAGTGCTGGAATTTGGATGATCAATGAGTTTTACTTTAAAGTTTATACCATTGGGCATTTTCTGCTTCTTTCTGTGTAAGGTAGCAATTACCGCAAAAGGACCACATCTCCTTCAGACTGATCTCAGTGCTTTTCTTCATTACTACTCATGACAGATTCCTTCCCTCAACCTGCATAGAGGCAATGTTCTCTGTAAGAGTGAAAATCATTCAGCTAAGATTTCCCCAGTGTTTGATGCTCTCATTAGGTAAATACTTCACCTGGTGCACTGCTGCACTGTCCTTATCATTCCAGTGATGATTGGAAGTGGTATGAAAATACTATATAGGCATTGCAAAAAAAGATAATCAGCATCAACGCAGCTTGATCCAGGCTGATGCTGAGTTGCTGACTTGACCTGGGAAGGTCTAGTTACCTCATGTTGGTTGTGCATGATTGCTTGTCATAAAATGAAAGGTTAAAGAAAATGATTGTGCCATCGTGGACAAAATGGCATTTAGAAAAAGTAATAATAATCAAAAGTAAAAGTAGTCTGGTGCAGATTTCTTTCTAAAGTACTCAAGACGGTGATACATACTTGTTTTTATAAATAGCTATTTGAAAGCACGTGAACTTGTGGCAGACATAGGCTTGACATGTCTGGCCTGAAAAAAATTGTGTATGTGGAATTCAATTTCATGCAGCAAAATCCATTTTATTCACAATGAATTGAAATAACCATTGGAAAAGAGGTGCAAGGAATACCCACCATGATTGCCCCCTGACACAAGACCAGGAGCTGAAAAAAGCCCTCATGGCTCTAGCATCTTCACAACGTAGTGCTGGTTCCCATGTCAACTTGGACTGCTGAGACTTTGTGCTGATGTTGGTCTCTGCATGATGACAGCTTGGAGAGACATCTGCAAATAGAAACTCACCCTATAGATTTACTGGGATCAGGCCAGACTCTTCACTCAGACAGTGACTTTGTCACTTATTAGCTGAGCTTCTTTGTAGTATTGTCCCAAAGCTTGATCTCTCCTGCTCACCAGGTGTGCAGAACTTCTGACTCTTTACAGAGGAAGAGTCAATGTTCTTAAGTCAATTTAAGACTTCAGTTCTTCCCATTACTTTGCAAGTTTCTTCATCTTGTTCCCAACTATTTTTATCTTTCTGGAGTTACATCTCCAGCTCCCACTTACTGGCATGTTTTCCAGTGTCATTGCTTATTTGTCAGATGAGAAACACAGTTAGTCATTACTGTCCAGTAACATTGAGTATCATCAAAATCTATGCAAATAAACACTTGTTCTGAAAGTTGATGCTCTTCCACATCACAAGTGCAGGAAAGTGCATGAGGCAGCAAAAGGAACAAGCTGCTACTCAGAGCATCAGCCCCTTGCTGTGTGACAGTGCTACCCTCTGTGAGAGGCAGCAGTCAACATGCCTTCTCAGGGAGTCTACAGGAGGTCCCTGTGGCTATGCAGTACCATGTGTGCAGGATATCAGTAGAGATACAAATCAATCTCTGTCCATGTTTATATTAGGCAGATGGCAATGTGTAAAGCACACGAGTGTGCTTGGAAACACATATAACTACAATCTATTTATGTAGAAAAGCCTATCATTTCAGCAATTGCTCACCTATACTACAGCTTAGCCCAGAGCTGGGAATGTGTGGTGCTTGTAAATCAAATAGCAAAACCAGGACTGGATGTAGCCTCCTTGTCAGTGTGGTCTTTTCAGCAGGAAACTTGCTATGCTGGACATTGCCAGTGAGAGGATGGGTGTCCTCTTACTTTGTGAATCCTCTTCTCCTGTAAATCCCCTGCTGCACTGCAGCTGAGGCTGGGGAGCAAGTTGTTGAAGTATGGTTATTAATTAAAGATGAGGTAGCCAATCCAGATCAGATGTGTACAGCTCTCCATACTGCTTAACATTTGTTGTGTTCTCCATTAGCTTTCACAATGACATTTGGCATTTCCTTAGTTGTCAAAGATGTTTTCAATCGATCTTTCTAAACTGATTTTCTCACTTGTCACATCTCCACTTCTTGTTAGAATTCAAACATTCCTGTTCTTGCTCAATCACAGTAGCCCTGCAGTGTTTGATATGTTTTCTCTGTGAAACGTCTGCCAGATTCCATAATCATTTCCTGTTATTTCTAAATTCCAAGATTAATATTAGATGTGGCTTTTTTTAGTACTGGCCTTATTATTGTAGCCATCCCTTAGAGGCTCCATTTTCTCTTTTCCCTAACCTTCGATTATTTATATTAGTGAAAACACATCTCATTCTTATGGTGTTGAATTAACAGTGCAAATATCATTCCTGATTCTTTTAGACATTGTCTATCTATTTTCCTGTTCACTAAGGACTGATTCCCTAGCTTCCCCTTCCCCTTCATCTTGAATGCTACTTTTCTCATCACCGTTATCAGAACTTTAATTATAAAGTACCTCTTACTATGACTGTGAGTGGCAGAACCTGGCCTTATAGTAATAATTCTTGTCTTTATATGTGTGTGTATATATATATTTATATAATTCTACTTATGATTGGCTTCAGAAAGATTATATTTAAAGGAAAGTCACATTGAATTATACTTTGATTGGTATTCCAAATTTCAGTTATTAGCGTTTAAGCAGAGTATATTTGGGGACTGCATTCATCAAATGCATCAGATTGTGCATATATGTGCTGGAGAGCACAGGGAGAAAACAATCAGCAGTATTAATTTTTTACTCAAAGCTGACAAAAATAATCTCAATATTCTTATTTTATATACATTTCCTTCTGGCTACCTTGACTGGAGAAGAAAGTTTGTAGTGAAGAAGAAAGTGTGTAGCAGAGAAGAATTTCATAAGCTCATTTTCACTAGTTTCAAAAGATTAGTGAAAAGATGATGCAAGCTGTGGGGAAAAAAAGTGCGAATCGTGTGAAATTATAACTTATATGTTGCTGAATATCACCTTGTATTGAATTAAATAAGGTCCATATTCTAATACAGAGACTAGATAAAAAGCTGTACTTATATTGCATTTCAACTACTGATCATAGAATCATAGAATAGTTAGGGTTGGAAAGGACCTTAAGATCATCTAGTTCTAACCCCCCTGCCATAAGCAGGGACACCTCACACTAAACCATGCCACCCAAGGCTTTGTCCAACCTGGCCTTAAACTCTACCGGGATGGAGCACTCACAACTTCCTTGGGCAACCCATTCCAGTACCTCACCACCCTCACAGTAAAGAATTTCTTCCTTATATCCAATTTAAACCTCCCCTGTTTAAGTCTGAACCCATTACTCCTTGTCCTGTCACTAGAGTCTGTAATGAAGAGTCCCTCCCCAGCATTCCTATAGGCCCCTTTCAGATAATGGAAGGCTGATGATTAAGGCAGGCAAGGAAGAGAGAAAGGGAAATACTTATTACTTTTTGTTTGTACTGGATAGTTTTAGTAACTAGTGGCTGATATCTTAAGGACTTTTAGGTAGCAGCTTCTTTGACAGAATACTGGTTAAGTCATAGGCTTGGGTAAGCATATAAAATTTCCTGTGTATGTGAAACACTCTAGACGACAAAATGGCATGCAAATAAGAGTGTTGTGGTCTTTTGTTTGTTTGTTTTGGTTTGTTTTTTTTTTTTTCCCTAAGCAACTTCATTCTTTTTACTTTTCAGTTGATCTTCAGGTCAGTTAGCAGCCAAAATGACAGGTAGGTGGGAAATTCTGATGTCTGCCATGCTGCTTTCTCTCTACAGGGTGTAACCATTGAGGAAAGAATAACATATCAAATGAAATCCCTTTAAAATTGGTGAGAGCTTTGTGAAGACCAATTTAGACATTTAAGATAGTTGAAATCTAAGTATATGTGTAACTTTACGTGTAATTGCTTAAAAGGCACAAGCAGTAACAAATTCATTACTCATGATATCTACATCTTTGTATAGTATATTTAAATCAAGCCGCCAATTGTACTGGTAATGTAATTATATCTAAGTTACAGCTGCTGTCTTACATTGACCCCTGCTTCTAATCAACATATTTTAAAACTACAGCATAACAAAAGCATAAATTTATCCTAAAACCAGTAGCATTCAGCAACAACAACAACAAACCTCAACCCTAAACCCAAACCTTTGTTAGATTTTCTTTTTTGAAAAGAGAAACAATGGGAAAAAACTGAAAATGTCTGTACTAACATGAGTTATTTATATTTGCTTGCTTACTTATTTGCTAGTACTGTTTTCATATGTGTGCATGCCTGTTTCAAATAGCTTTAAAATACTATTTCTGCAACTTTTCTTTGCCTTATTTTAGGTGGGAGCTTCAGTATAGGTGCTTGACAGATGTTTTGCTGGTCTTGTATTGAACTTTGACATTTGCCCTATCTTAGTTGAATGTTAGTCCTTTTTTTAGTTTCATTTTTTTTTCAGAGAAACAAAATGAAAGGACTTGGCAGGGCAATTTAACTTGGCACTCTGAGCCATTGGATGAGTCATCAGTAGAGACTGGAAGATATACTCATTCTTACCAGCAAATCAGTGTTTCTACAGGGTTCTTGTTTAGACGTAATGGACAACCTTTCCATTGCAATCCCTCTCTCATGCCTGACTTCAGCAGTAGTGCCAGAATGATGGACTTCCCCACCATAAATACAGCAAAAAAAGGCAATTATTTTGAGTGTTTCTAAGAAGGTTTTCTTTCACTTTTGTCTGCTCAGTGATTAGATAATTAATTATAATCACGGAAGAAAATAATACATGTTGTTTCATTTTGGGGAACACAGTGAAGCAAACTTTTTAAGGTAACAGTGTGGTAAGTTTATTCATGAGCTCCCCCTAGACAGGACAACTAAGAAACAATGCATGGACAAAAATAGTCCATATAGTTTCTAATACAGATGCCATGTCTTCTCAGCTCTGCTTTCCATTGCTGTTATGCACTATAAAAATCTTTCTGCAGTTAGCCCTGGTTTGTAGTTTAAAAGATGTAATAAGCAATTTGTGCTCATGATTCTCCATCTGCTTGAAATAGAATTGAAACTGTTGTGAGCTAGCCTCAAATTTAAGCTTTCCAAGAACTAAAACCAGGTCCCTACAGTCCAAAGAAAAACTTTTGTTTTAAAAGGAATCCCATGTGTGTTTCTTCCACTGCTATGCTTTTACCCACTGCAGTGAAACAAAAAGTTATAGGGAATCTAAACCCAATCAAAACTAACAACATAAAAAAGTAAAGCCAAATTGATGTGTCTTAGCTTTGTGGAAAATTCATGAGGTGGTAAAAACCAGTCTCATGGTCTTTGGAATACTGAAGACTGTAGAATAGTTTCATATTATCTGTAAAATACATTAATGGTTTTTCTTTACCAAGGTTCTGTTTTCAAAGGATATTGAGACAAAAGATTTCAGTTAGGTTGATGCCCAAAGGAAGATTTTTTTTTTTCTTTTAAATTTTAGAAAAGTTAACAGAAGTGAATGCATGTCTTCTGCCATCTGTATTGTTAAGTATATATCCTTGGTATGGGTGTCTAAGATGTTGACTGGGACTGGTCCTCCACTGAGGCAGGCAGCCTGTGGTCAGTTTTGTTACATCTTACCAGTATGTAATGAATCACCTTTAATTCAGTCATGTTACTCCACCTCTAACAAACCCAACAGTTATTTTTATCTAGTTCTGGAAACATGGCTTCTAGAACAGCTTTTACGTGACATTACTTCTCAGAAACATGATCACCCATGGGGAGCCTGCAAGCCTGTATTGCAGGTGTGCTGGTTTTAGGTGGGATAATTTTCTCCATAGCAACTGGTATGGGGCTCTGTTTTGGATTTGTGCTGAAAACTGGGTTGATAATATGACATGTTTTAGTTATTGCTGAGCAGTGCTTACACAGAGTCAAGGCCTATTCTGCTCCTCACAGTGAGTGGCTGTGTGGAACTTAGTTGCTGGCTGGAGTTGAACTGTGGCACGGGGAGTCTGGGTCTGAGATCTAACAGACACATGTTCCCTAGAGGACACCTGAGCTGTCTCTGAGCCTGCATTTGGAAGCTCATTGGCTGTGTGATCCCTCAGCCTGGTCTTGAAAACAACTGTGTACTGGTATGCAGCCATCTGGGTCAACATATCTAATGCAATTTATTTTGAATCACAACCATGATTTTGTATTATAGATCAATTTCCCAAAATATTAGAGTATGACATGAATCCAAATAGCTGGACATAAAGGTCTGTGGTATGAATGTTATTGCTGCCAATGATAATAAACAGTCTGTTTTACTACTTTTTTGGGGGAGAACAAAGCCCACATTCACTCAAAAAGAGAGAGGTGTCGGCCAGCTCCAATAAATGTCAATAGATTTTTACCATTTGCAGTTTTACCAAAGCAAATTGACACAGCTTTCTTGCCAGTTCGTTACCACTCCTTTAGCTGTGAAAAACAGATGAGCAAATATAGTGTGTGTGTGGCAGTGAGAAACAAGTTCTACTCCAACACTTCTGCTGGAGTTTTATGCCTCAAAACCTGCTCAGTAAGCTCAATGCTTGACTGAAAAGGAAATGGTGTGTTCACTTGATGTCAGGCTAGTGTCAACATGATGTTCATGTTAGTGCAGATCTGGATGCAGAAATCAAACATTGGTTTGAGGAAGCAGACATTATTGCTTAGAGGCACTGCCAACCCTGGGAACTTATGCAGGTTTTCATTAGTTGAATGGCAGTAGATATCTACACCAGTGAGCTGCAAGACAATCAAGACCTGCCAGATGTACTAATATGCCACCTTTGTTTCAGTATTTACCTGAGAACTGGCAAAGAGAGAAAATGTAAATCAGGGTGAAATACTTCCTCCTTCACCTACAGAAAGAAATGCTGTGCTAGGAAACTCAGCTATATTGTTTTCCTGTTGAGATAAACCACTTTATTTTTCTAATTAAACCTCTGTGAAAAAAGAAAATGGAGATTCTCGTAATGTACTACTTCATTCTCCCTTGCAGGAAAAGCATCTGGTGTTAAAGATGTGCAATAATGAGAACACACGAAGAGACTAAAGCTCTGTCTAACCACTATTCTTCCTTCAGTAGCAGGAAATAGTAAATGACCAGGGAAAGGTGTAACAGATTAGACACATGGAGGTATTTCTGCTCTACACCTCAGTTTCTTCTGATCTGAGGCTCAAGAGCAGAGTTTGCATCAATCCAGCAACAGTTTCTCACCTTCTAAGTCTGCTTTTATTTCTGGTTCCAATAGTTCTTTCATTTTTTGCTAGGAGTTAATTTTCTTCGGCAGTTTTCTTTGAGTTTCCCTCTAATATCCAAGTATCTGCTACCTCATGGAAGGAGCTTTTGTGGTTTTAGAATACTTTTTTTTCTGTTTGGCTTAATGCCTAATTTTCCTCAGTCTACCATTCATGTGTTGTTGGTTATTGTTGAAATATGCCAGTATTATGTAGGATGATGGCAATTATGTTACTTCCTGCTGTTCAATCTCCTTTACCAAGTTTTACAGTTTGTTAAACATTGATTTCCATCCATATATATGTATGTATCAAATTTTGCTTCTGTAAAAACACAGTTAAAAGCATTTAATTGAAAAACTTGATATTGCATTCCTCCTTGATGACATTTCTTTGTTTTAGGGGAAATAAACAATAATTATTCATGTTTATTTACTCCTTAGATAGTATTCTTCAAATCAGTCCTTGCTGCACACTGGTAGATCTTTTTTTTCAGGCCAGAAGAAATTGTTGACATTTAGTCTTAAGTCTTGTGTAGTGTAGGCAATATCACTTTAGCGAGTAGCTCCTTCAGCAAAACCCCTCACGTCTCATTTTAATTAGATGCTAAGAATAAAGCTATCAAAATAATCAAAGAAGGTGTCACCCTGCCTCTTAACTTGGAAATTTATTGCCTTAGTTCATATCACTAGTGCCAGTAATGATCTCAAAACGAAGTCAGTGACAAAATTTTAGATAAGGTAAATAAGCCAATGCTGAGCCTATTGTTTTCAGATAAAGTTTAGAGGAAATTAGAGGAGACTTATTTCTCCATTTAGCATAGCAATGTGTAGTCTGGAATGAATGTTTTTCTCACTTTAAACTGTATCGGTAGTTTTCTACCACTGTAGTTTGGAATCATATGATGCTGTTCATACGTGCTGTGTAGGCTTATGGAGCTTTTGCTGAGAATTTTGCTTTGTCACAGATTTCCCTTCCAAAATTGTTTCAAAATCTGATGTAGAGATAAACCCCAGATATATGAAATTAAATTTTGAGAATGATAATTTGAAGTATAGAATTCTTTAGAATTCTATAATTCTAAACAAACCTGTACAGCAATAATGCCTGTGTATTAGCAAGTAATGCAATACTTTAAGAGACGGTTTGAAGAGTGAGATAATAGTGGCTGGGGAACTGATGTCCAAACTGTGCTTATTTCTTCTGAATTTACTTGAGGTTAGCCTCATTCTATTCCCTGAACAACTGTTAACAGCCAAAAAGATCACATACTCCAGTTTTGTTTCTCCTAAAAGAATTCCAGGTTTTATACTCTGCTGTCAGTCTGCATAAAGGGGAAATCAGTGAACTATTGAAAAGAACATCCTAGAAAGAAACTAAAAATAGATACAGTCAATTTTTTGCACTGGGTTTTTCCATAAGAGATAACATAGGTGTTGGGTTTGACTTGTTCCCTGTCAACCTTATTGCAGTAACTTATTGTTTGCAGCTGAGAATGAGTTTGGAGAATGACTTGTTCCCCTATAAACCTTATTGCAGTAACTTATTGTTTGGAGCTGAGAATGACTTAGATTGTTCACATCAGCTTGGACTATAACGACAACATTTGAATCTCCTGGATTGTTTCATCTGGGTATTTGAAAATCAGATCTATCCCTGCAAGTATTTTCAGTAACGCACATCAGTAAAGCCTTGGAAATGAGAAACTGGTGGGCAGTTTTCCTGATGACTCATGAGGCTGATAATTTTATCCCTCTTCCTTCTTGACATCATCAAAACAGTGTAACTTAGCAGAAACAGAAGTTAGCCTTTTCAGCCCCGCAAAGGCTGCAGTCTGAACCTCGACATTAGCTCTGCAGAATGACAACTTACTACCCCACCTGAGACTTCTTGACCATGCACTGCATATACAAAGCTAGTAGTCACAGGCATAACTTTGATTTGCAGTGGGGCTGGGGAAAGTTTTTCTCTAAATAATAAATCTTTAGTCCTCCTAAAGCTCTTCAATCATTTATATTTAATATAGCAGTGATACCAGCTGTGGAACAGAAAAGGTTATGGTGATATGTCCAGTAAATAAGGGACTGGATATCCCATTTAAATTCTCTATGCAACCTAGCAGGAATGTGGATCTTAATTTTCTAGCGGCCAGGCTAGCAGGTGCACAGAGAAAGCTCTGACAATTTGCTGTGGACTCTGTGAAGGAGCATTCCAAGAAGCAAGGATGGGAATTGAGGTATATCTGCCCACAAGGAAGGTGCCCTAACAATGAGGTTGTTGCTTTCTTGCTCTCATTCACCATTCAAGTCTTTTAGAAAAAGTATAATGGCTTCTGTAGGGCAAGGTACATTTTAGGATGTTCAGAGTCACCTCAAAATACTCTGTAAATATTCTTGAACACCCCTCAGAATACTCACCAATCTTGAACATTCAGCTGGCAGGGAGAGACAGCCTCAGACTGGTGTGATTCAAGCCTAGCGTGCTTTACACTTGAATTCCTTAACTAACAACTGAACTTCCTTTGGCAAGGTTGTCTGCTATTGGTTATTTTAGTGGACTTTTGCTAATGTTTTCACCCTGGTCTGAAAAGTGCTCCTAATTTTAAAGGACTATCCTATATTTCATTAATTAACAGCATGAATAAAGCTGAATTAGTGAATCGGATCTCCACAGATCTGTAGAGTAGTCAGTGTATGTAGTCAGTGTAGATAGCAACCATTTTAAACCTCAGAGTTTTAAGAAAAACTGATCACACCTAAATATCCCTTTGTGGTTTAAGGTAACAGTGTAAAGGCTCCATCTTAAATGTTTCTTTGAGACAGATCATATTTCGGTGTTTCAGAGGAATATTTTCAGAAGTGAAAGTGCTCTTAGAGAAATCATAGAGTGAAAAATCCTCTGACTGCAGTGAGACAATTGCTTGGAGGATAAGAAAACTGAGTTAAAGAACTGGGGGAAACTAAGAGAAGTACTGTGAATGCTCATGACTTTAGAGGTATTTATTTGGGATGAAAGTTAGTCTTTGCCAGTGA
Organism: Agapornis roseicollis; assembly: GCA_002631895.1. Classification (NCBI taxonomy): domain Eukaryota; kingdom Metazoa; phylum Chordata; class Aves; order Psittaciformes; family Psittacidae; genus Agapornis; species Agapornis roseicollis. The sequence continues at coordinate 26,799 of NDXB01016397.1, forward strand.
TTGTTCCATTTCCCCACATAGTTTTGCATGCTTGAGATGCTTTTTCAAAATAAAAATGTATTTTTATAACATTGTAATCTAGAAAATCTGTATTGTATGTAGAGTCTAAAGACTAGCTTGAAGCAGCATAGCTAGGGTTAAGACCTGTATTCATGCTTTCTAACAGGAATTTTTTGTGAGCATAGTATCCAACATCAAGGAATAAAAAATAAACTTCTTTGGTACCTAACATCATTTATGGTTTCATCATTTATAGTTTCTGTTTGATTTAACTGTCTCCCACATAGATTGTGACTGTGGAATGACTTTGGGGTAATGTTCCATCAGCAAATTATAGAATGACAGAATAATTTGGGTTCAAAGAGACCTCTAGTGTACTTCAATGCAGTAGTTTTGCCTTAGAGTTGTGAGGAGTTCCTTGCTCAGCCAAGGCAAATTTCTGCCACACCTGTATGACTTTCTGCATATTTGAAAGGATTGTTCTTGTCTTTGAGAAGGCTGTCATAGCCACACCAAAAATAGTTTTTTGCATTCTGAGTAGAGAAATGATTTTGCCTAGATCAGTGAACGTAGCAATAATAGTCATAAAACTTACTTCAGTTTCTGCAAAGGAGATTTCTTAAATACCCAGAGTGGTCTGTCAGATGCAGCAAAGCATGCAAATGAACTGGGTTATAAAAATAATTCTAACATAATTTTATGAACACAAAGCTTGAAAGTCTTTTTCACTACTGAGAAGACACAGAAAATGGCAAGGCACAATTGCTTACTGCTACAGAAGTAACACAAACAGACTTAGCTATTACTCAAAATCATTCACATAGATCACTTAATTTGGATAATAAAATGTGCTGCTCTGTTTTCCAAGAAAAGAAACATTTGGTATTGCAGAAGTTTCATGTAATACTAGTAATGTATTTTTGTTCTTACAACCACACAAACAATTAAAGGCATGATGGAGAAAGGGTAAATGATTTTCTGTAGTGGCTCAATAAAAAAATAATTATAACAATGTTGTTGATACACACAGCTTAAATGAAACAATTGGTTGTCATCTTAGTTGTTTTTAAGAATACTTGAAAAGTGGAAAGTCTGCTGTAGTCAAGAGGTTTAAACTTTGAGATGTATTTTCATTTATGAGTGGAGATGACAGGGTTAACTAAAGAGATACTACTCTATCAACTGGTAGATAATGAGAATGAATACGTATGTCCAGTTAATTGTCCATTTCATAAGCTGTGTAGTATAGCAGGGAACCCTATGGTTAGTTATTTTTCCTTGAAAATTGTGAACACAACTTCATTTTTTCCTCATTTGTTGAGAGTTACAGATTTTTCATTCTCTAAAGTTTACTTGAGTTAAAATGTAACTCAAAGGTAATGATTTCCATAGTCTTCAGCTGCATGAATCCTAAAATAGCCTTCATTTCATGGAAGTACATTTGAATAAAGATTTAGTACGTTAGGTAATGTACATTTTTAAATCTCTTTAAGAATTATAAAGATCTTAAGATGTTACAATTTCAGTGATTATTACTTAAATTTCTTTATACTGTGTTGTATGCTTTAAAAGACATTTCTAAAATTAAAACCTATTTTAAGTATCTGCTGAGCTTTATGATTCAGTGCATTTTCAACTAACTATTAAATTATGTATGGTGACACTTTTTTATTATAAATGTAACCCCAATCTAAACACTAACAAGACAAAATATATACAGAAATAACAACACAGTTTGCCAGGAGATTTCACAATGTCATTAAGACGAACAGCCACTGCATTGTTGAAAGACTAAATTCACAGAAAAATGTGCATGGGTTCTTTGTATGAAAGGTATTAGCTATGGAGAGATTCATAGTTTTTGTTTGCACACTTCAGGTGTTTCATGAAATAGTCTATTTTTCCATTATCTAGTCTTTCTTAATATTTGTGGAAGAAAAAATTTAAATGCTTTTCTTCCTAGTGCAAACAACCCTGGGCAGGTTTAAAAGAGCGGCAAAATGAAAACTAGGTTGGACTGCACTGAAGTTTGTGCTAATTTTTACTTTGAAGGTTGTAGAAATGGAAGAGAAATATATTACATACAAGGGGCTTTTCTACCACCACCAGTAGAAGTACATCTTTTTTAATATTGCTTTTACTTTAAGTGATTTCACCTTTACCTCTTTTGTAGAAAGGTGATCATCTGCTCCTGGTGGAACTGCTCTACAGTTGTAAAGGCTCTTCCATTTGAAATTCAGGGTAATTTATTTGCCTAATCAAAGCTTTACATAAAACCTAATTCCTATATTTTTTTGTCCCTAATTCTTCTGTTGTCTTAAGATCCCCTGGCAGCATGAAGACTGACTGAACTACACCCAGGGGAAACATTGCAGGTATCTAGAGCAATGCGTCTCAAGGGCCAGCGCATTCAGACTATTGCCTAACATAACGTGGTTGTAAGTTTTGTCTTCTCCTGACCTTGCAGGTCACAGGAAGGTAATATTACATAGACATATTAAACTGTGGATTTGACATCTTGTATCTAATAATCATAAGCTGTGAGATATTTTAGAGAATGCAGTCTCCAGGTAGCATTTGTCACTGACCGTTTCAGCTGTCAAGCAGGATAAAAATAAGATTGAGTTTGAAAAATCCTCTCTCATCAGAGAAATGGGAAAGGTGGAAAATATTTCCAACATTTTTCCACTGTCACCATGCTGTCTGGGGAAGGATGCCTTGCTCTTTATGGCTCCTTCAATTATTTGAAGAGCTCTAAACCTCCTCCAGATGGATTTCCATGTGATGCTGAGTAAACAAAGATGGCTATGGCATCTGTGCTATACTGTATAACCATGGGCTAGGTTCAATAAGATGCACGGTTGTCTTTTTCAGCATTCATGTCTGTAAAGATTACCTACTACCTTCAACAAAGAAGGGTGCTAAATCTAAATGTATATATAGACATCTTACACAGAAAGGTTTGCCTGCTCTGTTCACTACAGTCTATTGGTAATGCCTTACTAATAACCTTGATTGAAAAATATGAACTAAAGGGGCTAATTTGCTTTTGTCACTACTAAACATGAAATAGCATTCAGTATTGCATATGTATAGGCTTCAGCTTACTTATGCTTATAGCAAATAAGATTGAATATTATTAAGTTTTCAATTAAAAATAGAAAAGTTATAAAAATATAAAAAAATATAAAAAGTGGGCAAATCCACTCAGACTTACACAACGTTAAGAAAAAGTTTCACTTTAATATCCAGTATTATTCCCTTCCCTGTTAGCTTATAGTGCTTCTAGAGGGGCTGTTTTGCTTTTCGCTTTACTTTTAGAAAATAATAGAATCATAGAAAGTTAGGGTTGGAAAGGACCTTAAGATCATCTAGTTCCAACCCCCCTGCCATAAGCAGTCTGACAGTTTTTTAGAGTGTACAGATGATGACAACTATTGGAGGAAGAAGTTCGGTACTAGGGATTTGAGGCATTGTAGTTGCTTTTATTGATGACAAAGCAACACATGCATGCAAGGAAGAGAGGATAAACAGAACAGCAAAGACTGCAAATGTAGTTAATGTTTCTTACTCATGCTGCAAATCTTACAGGTAAAGACAGGCACAGTGTCTAGTCTCCTCAGCCACTATGAAGTCTGTCAAATATCAGCATGTTTAGGATTCTGATTTTAGCTGCCTTCCTATCATGAGAGGAGCTCGTAGCACAAAAATAAGTAAGAAAAGCAGCTGTAGCAGGCTAAATGGAAGGATGGGAGGGCCAAAAGTGAAAAAGAGGGAGGAAAAGAGTTAAAAAAATAAAGGGTGGTGAAGCCTCCCATCCTAGCTGGTTCATAGGACTTACCCAAAGAAAACAGAGGTCTCAGTGATGATATGTGGGTTAATTTATTTCAGTTTATAGTCACATCACCTCCCATTAAGGGGTTGATAAGGAAGGATCCTAGTCCTGGGAGATGGTGGGTATGGCAGTCTCAATATTAAGGCTTGCTCCTCTGGCCTACTTGCCTCTCCAAAACTTTGGACTGATAGAAGTCTAGAATTAGTAGAGTAGTTCTTCTTTTCATCAATTTATTTACAATTGTGAACACTAGCATCTAAATTTTGATTAATTAATCCCCATTTCTGTACTTTTCATGCTCTCCAGTTATGAAGATAAGGTAGTTCCATATGATTTGAGTGGGCTTTTTGAGTTGCACTACTTTTTTTCTTTACCATGATCTTTTGATGACATTTCTAAACAGTTTAATATAGCTAGTGAAGTTGGACTTTGTTATTTGGACAATGCATTGTTCAGCATTTGTTTCAGGGAGATTCATTCTATCACTTAACAATAGAGATAATTTGTGTTAATATGGTACTTTCATTTTTGGGCTCTCAATACAATTAAAAAACACTAATTAAACCGTTAGCATCTCAATACCTTCCTGAGAGCAAGTTAGTGCTATTTATTTTTTTCTCTTTTATGTAAAGAACCAATACAGGAGGAGATGATGTAACTTTTTAAAGATCATTCAAGATGTTGGTGGAGGAGCCTGGATCTCTTGGCTCACCTCCTTATAATCCAAGCAATAACTTAATCGCCTTTAGGGTACTGTAACTAAAAGAAAAACCTTTGCAGGGAATGTGAGTAAGACTTAATGAATTTTAATAATAAAACCCCCTCCTTCTGCTGTATATTCTTCTGAGCTCAGAAGCATGACTGTGTAATCTTTCATGAGTAGGCCCTTGGTACCTCCCTTCAAAAACCTACCTCCTTTTAAAATTACATAATCTTGTTTCATGGTTGCAATTTTAAGTAAACAAACCTCAAATAGTCATGGAGCAACATAACCAGCTGCACAGTATTTCTGTTGAAAGCTGCACTGCTGTTGTGCTATATGCAATCTGAATCTATTAACATTATGTAAGCAAGGGTGACTGAATACCAAAAGGAAAATTTCTTTCCAGTGAGTTCTTGTATTTGTATAAAGACTTGCCACACACAGGTTTTCTTTATTTTTCCCCTAGCAGCTGACTAATGTGGTTGGGGATCCATGGCAGAGATCATGCCATTCTTTTCATTATATGTCTTCCCAGATGTTAAAACCTCTACAGATTAGATCTTTGCAAATACAGAGGCAGAGTGTGTTTCTTAATCATATGGGATTGACTAGTTAAAATGGAAACAAATAAGAAAAAAGAATCTTCTTAATCATATTGAAATTGTTGGTGGTATGGCTATGCACTGAAGAGCAACAAATGACTAAAATTGATAGTAAGCATTTCAGTTAAACCAACCAAGCAAAACCCAGAAAACCCCTAACAATAGAAAGTGCTCACAGACAACTGACTTTACCTGTCATCATTCAAGAGATCTCTCTTTCTGCTCCATGTCTGAATGAAGTGTGGGAATAAGTAAGATATACTGCTAACAAAACCTTTCTGCATTTGATGGAGTTTATGCCTGTGCTCAACAGTATTACATGTATCTGTTTTGTAACGGCTAATGATGTGATGCCTTCTAGCCCCTAGCTGATTATTTTCAGTTGGCTTCACAGATGGATTTTGCTGAGAATGTGTCTGCTGCTGTTCTGCAATCTCTGTTGCCTCACTTGTTTCCTGTACATCCCAGAGAATGTCACTGGAGGTGCTACAGATGCTGCTTAGTGCAATGTCCTGCCTGAGTCCCACACTTCCTCACCTGAGAAGAGCAACTTACCTGGCAAGTCGCACTGACAAAATGCCTAAAAGGCAGCGATATATAAGCAGCTGGGCAGTGTGGCTGATGGGAGGACACAAGACACTGATAAAGAACTGTGTTGTGGAAACAGCTGTTATTTCCCTCCCTGTCCTTTCTTCCCCAGGTGGAGTGTGCAAAGAGTACAGAAACACGTGCTGGGTCACTGGGATTGGTTGTAACATAATCAGATCAAGAGGTAATGTCTACACTTATATTAACAGAGGGGGATAATGTGCTGTGGTAATTTCCAGAACTACATCATTGTATAATTCTATTGAATGGATTTAGAAAAGCAATTTCTTAGATGCTTAGTGTGTAAGTAATTATGAGGGCAGCCATCTGAATCCAGCATTGCACTAAAGGCATTTTTATACCAAGGTACTCGCCCAGTAGCACTACAGGGATGTCAGAGGCAGTCTGTTACTTTATGCTGACACTCTGCTAAGGAAAAATGTTCTTGTGAGTCTGATGTGATCTTGAGCACATAGGAAAATCTTGGGCCAATGTGGAGGTAATTTCTTTATACTGAGGATTTCTTTATTTTTTTATTTATTTATACTTATTTTTTATTTTTGCAAAGAAATAATGCTTACAGATAGTGCCAATCAGGATGTATCTCATGGAAATCTTCCTGGAATTAGTGATATAAATAAAAACACTCTCCCTCTCTTCATAGTTCCACACATAGAAAACTCATTGAGGACTTGTGTGTGTTCCCTGTGTTGTATAAAATGAATCAAAGGTCATCCAGAGGCAAAGAATCAGATCCACTGTGTGCTTCACTTGCCTTGCAGCTGGTCTGCATGTGTCCCTGCAAACACACTTCAGTTTCACTTGGCTCATACCAGAATTTTGAAATAGTGCCATTTCCCCAGTTCCATTTCCCGTCTAAATAGCAATTGGGCTTAACAGAGCAGAATTTCAAAGGATTTCAGATGAGTTGATCTTATTTTGTGTATGGAACCTGGTGTGTCCACCTCCCAAATGGTCTAACAATAAGGATGTAAATTCCATTTGCCTCTGTGAGAAATGATTTCTGCCCTTCCTCTGCAGTGACACAGCACCTTCCAGCTTCTCTTTCTTCAGTACTCTGCACTGTCATTCTCCCACATAGGTACATGATATTGCACAGCTGTGAAATAAGATCACAACTTTCTCCTTTCTTAAAATGCATTGACGCTTGTGTGTATAGACATTTCTAATGAAAGAAATACCGGCTTTGGGGGCACAGCAACAATATGTTGGTTTTGAAGTTCTCCCTGGCAAAAAAAGTAAGCAGCTCTATATAATTTTGTGTAGCTACTTTAGATAAGAGATGGATTCTTTGGCTTTTCAATTAGAGTGTGCAGGTCTTCAAGCTGCCTGTATTGAATCTGAATAGTGTGAAAGTTTTTTTGGGACCCTTTTCTGTTTGAGTCTCTTTTTTTTTCTGTATCTGCGTATGTGATGGATGCATGCACACATATATTCCCCAGTATTAACTCAATAATGTAAGCCTGACTTCTACTTGTGTCTTTCCATGCTGATGTTGTTTCTAGTACAACATGGGCACATATATGTATATTTATACAGAAAGCACAAATGTGAAAATAAAAACGCAATGACTTGCTAAAGGGACACTGCTGTAGGAGATGAACCGCAGCTTGCAGGGAATCCTCTATTTTGTATGAAACTAGAATAATTGTTAGGGTAAAAAGAAAAACCACGAAAAACTATGGTCAAATATGGTTCATTCTCTAGACTTTACTGGAGATTGAAACCAAACAAGTCTCAGATTGTGTAACTTACTGTACCTGCATGGTAAAGTAATGCAAATATCTAAAATACATTGCTATAACCAGAGCTTTTACTGGAGACTGCTATAGAATAACACTTCTTACCAAGAGTTGCAAAATGAATACTGCCACTTTTTATCAATAGTCCACCAAAATGGGTTCCATGGACATGTCTGTTCCAACTACTAGGTTATCTACTCATTATGTCCAATAAATTTATGGAAGATGAGTATTTTAAGACATAAGGGTGAAGTTAAGGTTAAACTTTCAGTCATAACTACTTTTCCTGTCTTGTGTAATTACTTAATTTCAAAACCATATTTTGTTCCTCAACACTCTGCTGCATATTCTGCTTACCTGTAATGCCTTGACTGGTGATCAAAGCATAGAGGAAAGGATTTTCTCTCCTTGACTTTGTAGTCCAGGTGTAATTTTGACTTGAAGTGTTACTTTATACGATCCACCAGTTTTATGATCTAAAACTAATGTCAGAGAATTTTTTTCTCTCTTACTTCGAAAACAGATTCAGAAATCAAGAAAGTTCTTCAGTAACTCTAGAATGATTTGGTCTGCTCTAAACTCCTTCTATCTCCATGAAGAATGCATTGATTTTAATTTATGATTTTGGTCTGTATAAAATGTATATCCTCCCTGTAGATGACCTAACACTTGTATTTCTTGCTCAGTAACAGTATTTCTACCTTTGTGTTAAATGGGGTGTGGAACCAGCTAAGTAAGTCAGGAAGACTGCTTATTTCAATCTGAAAGCTGAAAAAAGACTAATGGAAAATGTCACTGGGGGTTGGACTAGATGATCTCCAAAGGTCCCTTCCAAACCTAACAATTCTCTAGTTCTGTGATAATATCCTTAGTATTCAATTATTTCATTTTAGTCAGGTGCATGTATTGGTAACACTGAATCATGACTTAATCTGTTCTTCAAAGACAGGATTTTATGCAGTACTGGCAAGAGACTCAAGACTGTTCCTTTATGCTGCAACATTTTAAGAGCTGTCATGCTTCACTTCCTTGCTTTCCTTTCTCACGAACTTCTTCTCTCCATTCCTTCTGACAATTTCTGGTTCTTAAATACCCTTTTGAAATAATAAGAGTCAGGCAAAAAGTAACTAGTAATTTCACACATATACTCTAGTTAAAATAAATGTCATTGCAAATGTAGAAAGCTATACTGCACTGTAGCCATTATAAAGAAGGTTTGAGCGCCTTGTTTTCTTTATACCAACAATTCCTTCTATATTACAGGAAGAGGAATGCCATTTGACAGTTTAATATGAAGGCCTATTTAATTTTGGGTAATTTAAAAGCAAAATTGCTGAATAATGTTTGCTATCAGATAATTTACACAGTAAGTTTGATTTGGTGATGCAGTATGTTTTTTATAAAAATTTCAAAATTAAGATCTAAGAGTTTTTGCAAATCCCTTTCTGCAGAGTGACATCTCATAACATTTATTTTTAGTATGTGGTAGCTTCTGAGACTTCAGTGTTATTACTATGGTAGTATAATTTATCAAAGGGAATATTAAAATTAGAAGAAAGGAGAGCAATCACACTGCTGTAGGAACACAAAATCTTATGGTTCAGTTCAGAGAAACACATTAAATGCTGACATTCTAGCAGTAATGGAGTTTAACAGCCATCATAGTGAGTCGGTGCTCAGTAAACTGAAGTAAGAAATACAGCTAAAACCCTATGACCTGCATTTTTAGTGACTAGTGATTTGGAGCCCTGAGTCTCTGTGTATTCAAGACAAAGCACAGTGAAGGGGACTAGGTCTTTAAAAACAAGATCTCTGGAACACTGCTAAACCTGAGATACTCAAAATCAAATCTCACTCTTGAAAAAGTATATTACACTCTCATATCTGATTAAAAAGTAGTGAGGAAATCGTATCATTAGAATGCACACACTGCTACTTTTACTAAACTCTTTGACCTCATACAGTTAATTCATTTCTGTGGCAAAGTTTCACAGTGTTGATGAAAGAAACATTAAAACAGCTTTTGATCAATATCCATTGAGCTATATGAATTACATCAGTTGGAGGTTTGGCTCTCAGTCTTCATGAAACTGGAATACTTACTGTTTAATGTATTACCTGCCTTTGACCTGGGCATGTATGTCGTATATGTACATTTATACATACATATATGTGTGTGTACATTATAATCATAGGATCATAGAATAGTTAGGGTTGGAAAGGACCTTAAGATCATCATGTTCCAACCCCCCTGTCATGGGCAGGGACACCTCACACTAAACCATGCCACACAAGGCTCTGTTCAACCTGGCCTTGAACACCTCCAGGGATGGAGCATTCACAACTTCTTTGTCAGCAAAGTAGGCTGGTGTAAAGGAGTATCTTACACTCCTTTAATGAGGAACTGAGTTCTAACCCATGCAATGAACCAGTAGCAAGCACAGTTTCCATCTGAGACAGGCCACCCCTACATATGAAGACATTTCTACTAGAGGAGTAGTGCTTCAAAGTCAGTTTTGTTCTAGCACCTATGTCCATGGACATAAAATGTAATACCATACAGGTTCATTGTGCATAAGTTCAATGCATTGAAAAATGAGGTAACCTTACATATCAGAAAGGAGGAGTAACAGCAAACAGAACACATCTTAAGCCATTCAGGCTTGCTCATGTGAGTGGAAGGCTGTGGTAGCCTGTCTGTTGCCAGCTTGCCTGTATACATGCCATCCAGCTGGATGTTATCCTCTCCTTGGCAAAAAACATGACATCTGACTGCATACATGTCCCTTGACCATTTTAAGGGGAGCTTAAGCAGTGGAATAGAGCTAAATTGTGAACTAGTTACCATGTGTGGGCTGAACAGACGGAAACTTGCTAAAATAACGTTAGTCTGTGTGTGTGCATTCCCATAACATGAGTACAAGTTTTAGACTATCCATCACCAATTTATGGAGAGTTCATTTCTGGGTTGTTGCAGCTGTCCGCAGACTAACTGCTACATTCTCTGTCATATCCACGTACCTTTAGCAAATCTGTTATGTTTAAGCTTTACTTTCAGTCCCATGTATGGTAATGGGCAGATAGGCCTTCTATAACAAACTTAATTTATCCTTGTAATGGTCGCATAGAATAGCCATGTCATTTAGAGTACGATTTTTTTTTTTTTTTTTTTCATTATTCT
>NDXB01016398.1:0-12576 GCA_002631895.1 Agapornis roseicollis
GGTGACCCTTGATGCAAACAAGTCTCCTCCCTGCCCATCTCTCCACTTTCACTCACCTGCCCTGGGTGAAGTCCTCATTCCACAAATTCCCTCAAGGCAAGACTGGATCTTTAATGAAAATAACAAGAGAGGAAGGAGCCAAACATTCTCCTTTCCTGGCTCAGCCCCATACCTCTCATCTCTGTGGCAAGGGAGCTGTATGGAGGCAGTCAAACTACCCCAGCCATGGAGGGTCACCAGCAGAAAAAGGATCCAGAGCTTGCTCCTGGTGTCTCTAAGTGATTCATGTGCGTAAGTGAACACGTGCCCATGAAAGGAATATTCAATGGGATATACAAACTGTGGTACAGACACGTCACAAGAGGTGTTTTAATGAGATGATGACTTCATATGGTGATGCCACCATAAATATGGGCTTGTTGATGAGAAATCAGAAAAGCCGTATCAGCAGGAGGTCAGGGCTGTGATAGGAGCTATGGATAGAGAGCATCAAAACAGTAGTCATGGGTGCAGCATCTGGTTTGTAATTTAGTCTAGAAAGGCATTAATAGAGATCAAGGTAAGGTCAGAAATAAGCAAGAGAGGGAGCTCTTTGCCCCACAGAGTTGTCAAGTGGAAGGATTGGAGTGTAATTGGTCAAGGTATGATGGGATGGACTTAGCTTCATCAGCCTTGTCCAGCCAGCCTTGTCCTGCAGTGAGTACAGTTACTTGAGGGATGCTCTGCAATCAAAAGGCAGGTCTTTTGAGTGATTCTAGTGACTGTCCAGTGGCTTAACAGCTGGAAGAGCAGAGATAACTGCAGGGTCCCTCTCTGGTCTGTTTGGACAACAAAACGTGTCATTGCACAGTAACATGTGCATAATGCAGAACAGGAATGTGGCGGTGCAGGGTGGGTTGGTAGCAGGTAATCCTTTCCCAGCTATGTTACTCTAGCTGACTCTATTGGAGCTTATTTTTAGCCTAATCTCTCCCTTGACCCCAATAAAGTCACAATCTGAGCATCTTTGGATGTCTTGGATCTGATAACATCTGTACAAGGCAGAGGTATGGAGACAATGTGTAACGCGCCCCAGGCTGCAAAGGGAATGTGGAGCACGGCAAGACACTGCTGGTCCTTAAATGCCAGCTAATCCAGGCTCTCTGCTCCAGAGACTTTCTCCAGTGTGATCAAATGTTTTTAATCAGCAAATTGGGTTGAATTCAGGGGATCTTGATGATACTTTTCAGGCCAGGCATAGACACTGGGTGCAACTTACTGGGCCATAGGAAATACTGTATGCCTTAATCCTCATCGACAGAGGTAACGAATACTATCTGTATTCCTTAACAAGATGCTAATACTACCTGTAGCAAATACAGCATCATAATGATAATATAATCAACACTTTTCTTTAAGTGGACAGGAGCAGCTCCTGTATGGAGCCAGGCTGAGAACATTGGGGCTGTTCAGCCTGAAGAAGAGAAGCTGTGTGGAGACCTCAGAGCAGCTTCCAGTGTGAAAGGGGCTACAAGGATGCTGGAGAGGGACTCTCCATTAGGGACTGTAGTGATAGGACAAGGGGTGATGGGTTCAGACTGAAACAGGGCAAGTTCAGGTTGGAGATAAGGCAGAAGTTCTTTACTGTGAGGGTGCTGAAGCGCTGGCACAGGGTGTCCAGGGAAGCTGTGGCTGCCCCATCCCTGGCAGTGTTTTAGGCCAGGTTGGACACAGAGGATATGGTTTAACATGAGGCATCCCTGCCCATGGCAGGGGGTTAGAACTCAATGATCTTAAGGTCCTTTCCAACCTAAACCGTTCTATGATTCTGTAACTGTGAACCTATGTCTATAATGTTTCCTACCATAAAATTCATACCAAAGCCATCATTCCAGATCAGAGTTGCTTTACTTTTCCCATCTGTAAGAGGGAATATCACCGGAGAATTGTATTTTTACATTCAGATCTTAATAGAACTGCAGCCTTTGGAGAAGTGCAGTTGCTGCCCTTACGAAAAAGAAACCACCCACTTTATTGTTCAGCTATTTATTATTTAGACAACTGAACTTCAGTTTGCTCCTGGAGGAACAGGAATCTCTTTCGTAAATGATGGATTGAGTTGTATAGAAAGCCTGTCATGAATTTAGGTCTTTTGATAAGGGTGGAAATGATAAAGGAACTGATAAAACTGCTCAACCAGCAGTGTCAAGAAGAAACTTGATTAGGCAAAAAATCCCAGCCTTGCTCTTCAAAGAAATGATGTGCTTATGTGTCACCCAGCAAACAGCTCTTGAGCCTTTTCCTCGGTCCCCTGAGAGTAAATCAACCTTCAGCTTCAGATAGCTGTGTGATGCGTGGTCACCTGTACCAACAGAGCACACTGCTGACACAGGGTGCAGATAGCAGCAGGAGGGAACAAGCCCTGTTTATGTTTGTTAGGGGTTTACAAGGCAGGAGGGGAGGCCAGCCTTTCTGTCAATGTGCAGTTGCAGCACTTGGGAAAACAGTCCTCTTCCTGGTCCTGCCCTGGCCCAGCCCAGGTACTGACCAAGTGAGTCATTTATCCGCCCCAGTTTGCCACCTCTTAACCCTTTCCAGAACTGAGAGGGTTGTTTTTTGAGGCTGGTTATCAGTGACCTGGATGGAGACCGTGGTTCTGTGCTATTGCTGGTTCCATGACAGGTACCCATCAGGCAGTGATGAGCTCCACCAGTTAACACCACATCCGCAGGGGCTTCCTACCCTGTTCTTATATATTGTTTATTATTATATTTAGTATTATTATTTAATATTATAATAGATAATATATATAAAATAATATATCTAAATTATAAATGAATATAATATATAAAATATATAATATTCTTATGTTATTATTGTCTCTATCCCACTCGTGGCCTCCCCGAGTTCCACCTTCTATAAACTATATAATCCTCCCCACCTCCAGCACTGCATACAAAAACTCCAGTTACATCCATAGAGAGGAGAATTACTCAGAGGTCAATCACAGACTCCTTCCAGAAACTGGGAGGAAGAATCATCCTTTCAGCCTGTAAAGGTTTAGACATCAGCTCTCTGAGCATGGGGAAGTCTCCTCTTGGCTTCAGCAAGAAACTCCTGAAGACTGTGCTATAGCAAGTAGACATTGATGCCTATAATAACACAGGCAAAGAGGCTCCATTCATGCTAAAGACTTTTGACACCTCCCATTTTCAGCACAAAGGGCCATTGTAGCCAAATAGCTTGATGGGAAAGGATGTGGATATGTCTGACTGCCTGGAAATTGTTTCAGGAAGTGGACACAGGGCAATAATGTGTCATAGAGCTTCTTATAGTGCAAGAAGATGATCCCCTGAACCAGAGAGGTCATGGAGCTGGTCAGCCATGCAGAACACATCCTATCTGTGAGATGTACTTCTGCATGCACCCCCTTTTCAGTGACAGACTCAAGAGACTGGCAAAAAGCCACGTTAATTCACCCCACATGTCCCATTATGCTCCTACCAATAACCAGACTCGACTCCTATGAGGAAGGTGGTTCATTCTGGACTTTTCTTTGGGAAAACCCCTTCCCTGCTTCCTACAATTAGCAGCTTGTTAATGCCTTGCATCCCAAAGATTTATGTACTATTCTCTTTCACAATAGCAGACAGTGTCATTTTCTTCTCACATCCCATTGACTTAATCCAAAATGTGCTGCGGGCCCTTGTGCCATGGTTATGGGTCCCTGAGATGACATTGCATATTCTTTGCAGTTCAAATAGTTCTTAGAACGCAAGAGAGGAAAACAAGGCTCTTGGCCAACCATCCTCCTCTTTTGGTCCTCCACCCACTGTAGTCCTGACTTCACAGCTCCTTGACTTCATGGGTCTTGTCTCCCCCATCCCAGGGCTCTCCCAGGCCCATCTATACACTCTGATGACACCAGCCTTGTCCTCTTTTGTTGTATGTTAGAGGGAAGCGCATCCAACACAGTGGCCTTCTCCCCAGTGGTTTCTACCTTGGTTTTCAGATCTCTTCACACATGTGTTGCTTGAAGATCTTATCTGAGAGCTTCTTTCAGGCAGCTTCCCATGGTTTGCCAAGCACTGTACAGGCTCTCCCAATGCACTCAAGTTTATATCCATAAAATAACCTATGTAGAGAAGGCAAACTGTAATTTAGAATCTATAACTATATGGAGGGGCTATAACTGTATAGGAGAGATGTTAAAACTGCAGAGCCTCCCTTGCAAGCAGACAGCTCATTGGTGTCAGCATCTGAGAGCACTGGAAATGGTTTTTCAACTCATTTGAAGCTTGCATGGTCGCCACGTTAATTATAGCAGTAAAGGTGGGCAAAGCACAATGATATCAGTGCCAGAGGCTGCATTAAATCCCTCCTTCATCAGACGCGAACCACGTTTTCTACACATGGCAAGTAGAAAGCCACTCTGGCTTCAGCAGGGAGTCCCAGGAAAGGGGAAAGATCAGTGGGTGAAGAAGAGAAGTTCCTGTTATAAGGAGGGGAATAAAGGACTCTGTGGGTACCCTCATTATCCCAATGAATCTTCAGGAAACACCAGTCTCATGCTGCTCTTCAGCACTCCTAGACCTGTCCTGACAGTACCTCAGGAGTAGTCAGCACCACGCCTTTCCCTAGCTCCCCCTCTCTTGTTTTCCTTTGTCTTTTCCTCACACCTGACTCCTCCCCATCTCTCATCCAGGGTGGAATTGTGTGCGTGTGCCTATAGGTGTGTGCCCGTAGGTGTGTGCTCACCCCAACGAGCAGGGTACCCAGATGGGTAAGTGCAAGGTTTGATCTTTACTTTCTCCACTCTCTTGGGTCTGAGACACAGCCCCACAGGACCTTTAAGATAAATGCCTTTCAAACCTGGTGACAGGACCTGTGTCCCAGGCTACGGCATAGGGAATGGATCAAGGAGGAACCTGAAGACGAAAGCTTGAGTACTTTCCTTTTGGAGATGGGGACCTTCGGGGGATGGCACTTATGGTCAGGATGGAGAATGGAAATCTCAAGATTAAAACTGGTTGACCAGGACACCATGGGGACACCCTTTGTATTTCACTCTCATGGTTATTAGCCATAATGGTGCTCCAGGTACCCGAATGTGATGCCCACCACCCCAAGGACACTGCAGCTGTGGGAAGGTGAATGAATGGCTGTACATGCATCTAGCAGGGAAGGTGAGCACTGCTTTTGTCTTGTATGGTAGTGCAGGGTCACCAGGTCTCTGGGTTCTAAACTCTCCTTCAGATATGATTGCTCTTCACAGCCCTCCAGAGGTTGTCATAAGCCAGAGCCACTCAATCATTGAGTGCACGATTGCACCTCTACTCTGCTTTGCCATGGCACCTCTCAGCATCATCACCACACAGCAATGACAAGGACTGGACATTGGCCAGACATGCAGCACACGCACTGCAGTCACTGCTGGGTGCAGAAATACATGACTAAGTGATATACAGGTAACACACTCACACTTGATCCAGGAATAAGTATATTTTAGGTGTTACACAGGTAGCATGCACACATGTTGTCTTATCTGTTGCCACTATAGCAATACAATTGTAGTAATGAAGAAGCTATCATATGACAAAGGTCTGCCGTCAGCTCCAAGGATGCTGTGTGCCCAACACACCACATTGCTCCTGCTTACAATTCCTGACATTAGGGAGGATGCTCCAAGACTTCCTGTGCTCATGGAAATCCTCTGCTGTTCAGGAAGACCCAGAGCACGCTGGTTGCCATCCCTGCTGCCATCCCATAGCTGCTCCTCACGCTTCCCGCTGCGTTGACATTGCAGAGGTCGCTGCTGCAGCAGGAGATATTCCTGTTGCCTACGTTGAAGTCCTGATAGAGTGATTTACAGGACGAGTCACAGCCCTTGCTCAAGATGCTGACGAGCCCTATGATATCTGGAAGGAAAGAGGGACCATTACTACAAGGACTCAAAGCCAGCCAAGCCAAGCCCCATGGAACTGAATAATGAGATGCTGTTCTCATTTGAGCTCCCTTCTTGGGAGAGAAAAGAGTGCTTCTAACTTGGTGCATGTTTCAGTGTAGCAGGTTGTATTTTGGGGGTGTCACTTTGCCAGCAGCAAAGGAAGGGTTTCAATCCCCGACTATTTGCTCAAGGCAATGCATTGCACAGCACAGTTCTCAGGGGGTTCTAATCCAGCATAAGCCATTAACACCTTTGCTGTGGAGTCTAGTACTAAGGGATGAGGAGCAAGCATGTGTGGTAGTCTTCACTCATATCCTGAACATCTTTGTTGCATGGAGCCTTTCAACACCCATGGAAGTTACGGAAGCTTCCCTATAGAGCCAGGCTGAGAGAGCTGGGCTGGTTCAGCATGGTGAAGGAAAGGCTCCTTAAGGGGAGACCTGAGAGCAGCTCCAGGGCCTAAAGGGGCTACATGAAACCTGAAGATGGGTTTTGGACAAGGGCCTGTAGGGCCAGGCCAAGGGCAATGGCTTGAACCTGCCCAAAGAGGGGAGCCTGAGCTGAGCTCTGAGGCAGAAGCTGTTCCCTATGAGGGTGCTGAGGCGCTGGCCCAGGGTGCCCAGAGAAGCTGTGGCTGCCCCATCCCTGGCAGTGCTCAAGGCCAGGTTGGACACAGGGGCTTGGAGCACCCTGCTCCAGGGGAAGGGGTCCTATAGCAGGGGGATGGAGCTGGATGAGCCTTAAGGTCCCTTCAACCCAAACCGTTCTATTGCTGTACGAAACACAGCTATCTCCTCTTCATAGATGACAAAGTTATTGTTTGATTTGATTCTGAGAAGCAAAGTCAAGTTTTCTGTGTGAGGTTGATGCTCAGTAACTGCTGATTGCCAACAGTTAACTGTCTGCATGAGGTCGCCTTATCTTGCACAATGTAATCTGGGTACCAAGTCTTTCATATATGCAAATTTGGTGTACAGCACCAGTGGGTTCTACAATGTGTTGCATGTGAGTGCATGGCTGTGGGTTTGCATATTTCCAACAAGAGCAATGCCTACTGGAGGTACTACATTTACTGCACCACAGAGATGAGTCTGAACATGCCACTGATGGGTTTTCTGCCCCAGCTCTAAAAGCAACTGAGCTGGCACCACAGATCTGGACCAAATCTAGAATGGGAGAATCAAATCATAACCTGTTAAAGGAATGCACCCAGAGGCACACAGATGGCTGCATTCAGAGCTGCCTGTCCGTGAGTCGAGGTGGAAAGCTCTCATTTTCATTGAATTCACCTAACGTCAGCTCTGTCATTGAATGTTCCTCCTAACTTCATGAATAGGTTTCACCAGACTCAGCCCCTCACATTGGAATTCACGCTCCAAGTTTTCCAAAGCCTTATCTATTGCCCTTGTAAGCAAACAATTTCTGGCATTGCAAATAGAAATAAACCAAATTTTGCACAGGTGAGGGGCATTGGTAGGTATTTGCAATGTCAAATGCAGATGCACCCTCCTGAGATTAGTTCCAGGCACTGTCATTATACAGGCCATACTGCTCAGTGTTTAGCATGCTCTATTGGCAAACACTAAGGAATTTAAGGGGTACAGCATGCAGATGCTGTACCCATAGCCAGTATGGGGAGATGATTTGGTGATACCCAGCACCGGGTGATAAACATCTTTCTTTTATCATTTCTACTTAACAGGAAAGTCATCTGAAAGCTTTTTTATTACCTTTTCTCCCCAGATGGTTTTTTCTCTTCCTCCTGTACGCTGAGCTCTGCTGGCCAGCACTAACTGGTGTATCTACACTACCTGAACCTGGCTTGGACACCTGAGGCTGGCACCGTGCTTGGCTCTGACATGACAACTAAACCATTGCCCACCCCTGCATTGCCTTACTGATCACATCCGTCTTGCACGATTCATTCTCCTTGCAGCTCACTTTTGTCTGACATTTGGAGTTGCTGAGCTGTGACGTGCAGCTGTAACACTGCAGAGAAGAACCTGAAAGAGACCAAGAGGGGTTATAAGACAAATCTATCTGAAGCTCTCCAGGGAACCCAACTTGGCACTTGCACTGGGAACCCGGACCATTCCCGTGGGTCCTCAAAGGAACGTAGCACCTCTGTTATTGGGAAAACAATGTTTTATTGCATTTTCAGTGGAGAATAGTACGTTTATTTGAGGTATAAGGCAAAATCTGCAAGAACTGAAGATGTTTCAGAATGTAATCAGTGCAGTGAGGATGCAAAAAGATGCTGGATAACTGCTCTCATTGGCTGGTGTCATCATAGAATAGTTCAGGTTGGAAAGGATCTAAAGATCATCCAGTTCCAACCCCCCTGCCATAAGCAGGGACACCTCACACTAAACCGTGGCACCCAATGTTTCATCCAACCTGGCCTTGAACACTGCCAGGGATGGAGCACTCACAGCCTCCCTGGGAAACCCATTCCAGCATCTCAGTCAACAGAAAGTGCTTCCCAAATGCTTCTTCCTCCATATTTGGGATGCCTGACTCCATTCCTGTCTGGAGCAGGCTTTTTGTGATATTCCCACCTCCTGAACTGGGATGAAGGGATGAATTCCCCAGAAGGACAAGTTGATATTATTTGTCTGCCTCTATAGACATTAGTGCTTTGCCAGGCAGGCTTACGAGCCCTAGCTGAGGTGTTAAGATCGGATGAAAGAGGAAAAGCCCATAGGGAAGAGAAGGTGAGGAGCAGACACATCCCTTCCATCACTCCCTCTTAGAAAGCAAAGTGCAAACACATCTTTCACCTCCCTCTGAAAACCAGCACACAACGTATTTCCACCCCCTCATGGACATGCCACACTATGGGGGATGCAAGTCAGTCCCGTTAACATCTGCTGTGCTGTTATGTGCATCTAGCAAAGGCAGGATAAGCATTGAAGTTTACAAGTGTCCGGCCCTAGTGGCAAATAGTCCCCAGAGGAGTGAAAGCATGGTGCAATTACCTGATCCTATTACCTGCCCATGCCCCAGGGCATCATTGGAGCCTTACAAGTGCCAGAATTAATGTATATAATATGTCCTTTAACCCCATGACCACCAGGCTTGTATCATGAATCTCTTAAGTCAATATCCTAATGCCTAAAATACTCTATCAGGGCACAGGAAAGCTCTATTTAAAAACCAGTGTTACTCAGAGAAGAAGGAAGAACTGATTTGTGGCACTTGGTCTCCCTCTGTCTAAGCCTTTCTGGTGCAAATGACTGATGCAGCATAGAAACAAAGAACCAAACCCAGTTTGTCTGTAATGCTGCACTCTGCCCTCACATTTATGTGACTTAATGCAATGAAAGCTGAATTTCAGGGCACTCTTATGGAAGCTGGAAAAGGAGAAGGTCTGGCCAGGACTTTCCAAGACCTGTTTCTTAAGCATCCTCTGCTGACTGAGAACCATTTGTGCTCAGATTTGCTGCTCTGGTAATAGGGAAAAGCTGGTTTTAAACCATTTTCTCCCAGTGAGGCTGCAAAAACCTGACAGCATCAAACCTGCCCATCCTGTTAAACCAACACGCTGTCATTCTCCCTTCTCCTGTCCCATTAAGATTCTGACAATCTGTGCAGTGTCAAAGGCCAGTTTTGAAAGGAAGAGTCAAAAACCAAGTTGGAGCAAACTTACCTGTGCAGAAATGTTGTAGGTTATTTAATAGGCTGGGAAGAAGAAAAAGAATCCTCCCAACCCAGTTAATCCCCACTATAAAGTCTGGCTTAAATAGTCTTGCTTCTAGTTACATTCAGATCTGTAGAGGATTTCTCTTTCCTGGAAGCTGCATTAGGATCACATTATCACCAGGGTGGGACTATACCTATTTCCCTGCAACAGCCAGGTTATCCATCAAAAAGCAAACATCTTCATAGGGTAACTGCACCAGCATTTCTTCTCTCACCACCAAACCCTTTCCTCCTCCTTCTAGGGGGGACACGGGCAGATTGTCCACGCTGCCTTACCTGATTCCAAGCACAGGACTGCTCCCAGCAGGAGGACCAGTAAAGCCTTCATTCTGGAACAGCCTCTTTGGTGCCAAATATAGGTTGTTTCCTCGAGGGGCAGTTTATATACTGTGGGAGGCAGCAATCGGGCATGCCCAGAAGGTGAAGGCACCTAAAGGAGGCTGCTCGCTGGACCAAGGGAGGGGTTGGTGTGTGGTGGTATTTGATTAGGTGCCTCTCCTATCCGACTCCAATTGGCAGAGCTAAGAGCAATTCCTTTCCTCCTACCCTTGTCAAAGTGCTCACATGGCTGTTAAAAAACCACCCCAAACCCTTTCAGACAAGGCTGACCTTATGCATGTCTCCCTGGGAACAAGCCTCTCCACCCCCATTGCTGCCCTGAGTGGAGCTATTGTGTTTAAATCAAGGACAAAATGTCCTTTAAATAAACACTTCTAGCTCTTTATCTGCGTGTTTGAGTATCTCTGTGGTGCTCCTGGCATGTAGTAGCAAGGTATGTGGGCACATTGCAGTCCAGGTGTTCATTTGTATTTATTTATATGTATTGTGACATATGACAACGGGCAACTAAATTCTTCCTGTGTGTTGAAACCAAAGGGCTCCTTGATGGCTTTTTTTGGTGTTTTTCTCTGCCCCATCTATGCTTCTCTTTGTCTGCCAACCTGCCTAGCATAAGTTGGGTATGGTTTTGACCCTTAAATTCATATCAACATGTACTGTCAACAACTCAGGCTTGCCAAAGCAATGCCACTTCTCATCAAGGATGAGAGTCATCTCAGCCACATTCCACACTGAAGTGCGAATGTTTGCTTTCATGGGTTGATTGGAGACCTCTCCCATCCCATCCTTTGACTACTTCTCAAAACACAGCTCAGATTGCTGTGGTTTCTCCTTTGATTTGTGGCTTTTCTAAAGTCTCAGGAACTTGGTGCTTTGCAGTAACAGCCTTCAGGACCTTGCTCTCAGGCAGTTTGGCTCTTAAGACACCAGGCACTTCTTCAAACTGAAAGGAAGGTGCTCTGGCATAGAATCATAGAATGGTTTGGGTTGGAAAGGACCTGAAGATCACCCAGTTCCAGTCCCTGCCATGGACAGGGGCACCTCACACTAGACCATGTTGCCTAAAGCTCTCTTGTCTTCCCTTGAACACTGCCAAGGATGGGGCAGCCACAGCTTCTCTGGGCACCCTGGGCCAGCGCCTCAGCACCCTCACAGTAAAGAACTTCTTCCTTATCTCCAACCTCAACTTGCCCTCTTTCAGGCTGAACCCATCACCCCTTGTCCTGTCACTGCAGTCCCTGATGAAGAGCCCCTCTCCAGCATCCTTGTAGCCCCTTTCACACACTGGAAGCTGCTCTGAGGTCTCCACGCAGCTTCTCTTCTTCAGGCTGAACAGCCCCAATGTTCTCAGCCTGGCTTCATACAGGAGGTGCTCCAGGTCCTGAGCATCCTCTTGGCTTCCTGTGCACTTGCTCCAGCAGCTCCATGTCCTCCTTATGTTGAGGACACCAGAACTGCACACAGTGCTGCAAGTGACAGCATGTTCTCGGACTCTGGTTTTCCTTATTCAGAGATATTTAAGGCTGTTCTTCTTTTTTAATGCCTTCTAATTATCCCTGCGGGAGTTGGTTCCTTGTGCTATAGGAAGAATAAGGCCAAGAGGAAAGCATAACCTTGTCACCCAGCCTTGAATTAAACATTTCTTCCTTCAAATAACCTAGAAGAAGAGATAAGCAACAGGGAATGCTCTTTTCATCCTTTGTCTTGCTGCAAGCCAAACTCTCCTAGTACTGTTATTTATTCTTATTCTTCTGGCAGCAATTTGGCTGCCAGCAAAGACCAGGACTCCTGGTGCCATGGAAGAGATGTGCACAGCTGAAAGCCTGTCCATGCCCCAGTCCTGCAGCCCGAGGCTGTGTGAGAAGCCAGTGGTTCCTATATCCTTACATCAATTGTCGCTTCTTATCGCTTTTCCAAACCTCTGTGTGCAGTTCCTGCTCGACTCCTGAAGATGGCAAACGTGCCCCATTATAGTTATTACACAGCCATCAAAATGCAGTTGTCCGTAGGGTTGCGTGTATACAGTATCCTGATGTTATAGACACCCCCGGTTCATCTAACTCCTTTCAAAAGACCATCTTCTTCCACTGGGAAACCAAGGATGTCTACAAATCACTCTTTCCTTTAAATACTATTTTATGTTGTCAGTGCAGATTCCTGATTGATACAGGTCTGGAGCTTTCTGTTAAGGAGGAAGGGAATAAGGACGTGATTATTTGCTCTATTCTGGTTCACCTGCCTGATGTCAGGCTGGGATAGTAGTAGTGGATGATGGTGCAGAGCATGGTGCCACTGTATTGAAGGGATGCATTAACAGTGGTAGGCATCAGCTGGAAATCTAGGGACAAGAAGAGCAGGAGATGAAAGAGTTCCTGGGAAATCTGGACAGAGATAATGTCTCCAAAGGCAAAAGAAAGTTGTTCTGATTTCCTGCGCTCTGGCAACTGTTTGGCTAGGTTGTTTGAAGAGGCTATAAGGAAGCCTGAAAGGTGTCAGGGATAATGTATTAATACTGAACTGCAGACTGCCTTTTTTGTTGGGATGCCTTTTATAAGCAGAAGAGAAAGAAACCCCCCCCCCCCCCCCCCCCCACACCCCCCAACCACAAC
>NDXB01016398.1:14876-29418 GCA_002631895.1 Agapornis roseicollis
GGGGGGAGGTGGGGGTTGGGGGGTGGGATCCCTGCCAGCTTCTGCTGGTGATGCCTCGAGCATCTCCGAGTTGTTTGCAGGAAGAAAGGAGCCCAGTTTTCCTATGCCCACGCCTTGGAGATGGGGGGAAGCGTGGGGAGAGTAGCCTGTGCTCCGAGCACAAAGCAGCTCTGTGCTCTCTCTGCCCTCACAAAGCGCTTTCTTACCCTCTCGCATACCAGGCATTGCAACTTCCTGCGGACAGATGTTGGAGAAGGTAGATTGAAATAAAGGCGGAAACCATGATTTCCTGAGATCATCCAACAGAGCAACATGGAGCGGTTTGAGTTGGAAAGGACCTTAAAATCATCCAGTTCTAAGCCCCTGACATGTGGGCAGGGGGATGCCACTCTAAACCATATCACCCAAGGCTCTGTCCAACCCAGCCTTGAACACTGACAGGGATGGGGCATTTTCCACTTCTCTGGGCACCCTGTGCCAGCGCCTCAGCACCCTCACAGTAAAGAGCTTCTTCCTTATCTCCAACCTCAACTTGCCCTGTTTCAGTCTGAACCCATCACCCCTTGTCCTATCCCTGCAGTCCCTGATGAAGAGCCCCTCTCCAGCATCCTTTAGACACCCTTTAGACACCGGAAGCTGCTCTGAGTTCCCCATGCAGATTCTCTTCTTCCAAAAGGCACCAGCTCTCCTGTTTTGCTCTTCTTGTCCTCATTTTAAGGCCGGAACTCATGAGTGGTATTGCTTTTACCCCATTCTAACACAGCTTTAGGAAGAGACTTTGGCACAGGAGCTCACCTCATGGTCTTACATATGGGGAAATAAGTTTCTTGAGGGAATATATTAGTCAGGATTCTTGGTAGTGAATTTGTTGACAAAGATTTTCCTAGGTTGGAAAATACCATTTTGTTGACAAAGAAACCTTCTGCAGCAATAATAAAGCTATTTGAAGTCTAGGATGGATTTTGCAATCAAACCCAGGTAAAGAGCACAAGATCAATCTGGAATAGCCAGTCTCTGTTGCTTAGGACGAGCAATTAAGATGCAGGAGATACAGGATCAGCTCTTCTAAGTCCTTTGACTGAGCAGATGCTGTAGCCACAGATCCTGGAATTCAGATTGCTCTTGTCTTTGTCCTCCTTCTAATCGTTCCACTTTGTGTTAACTAATCCTAAACTAATTGGGCCAGGGAGATGTAATGGTGTGAAGTGATTTGATTTTGATGAATTAGCAAATTCTCACAGAAAACTGTTTCATTAAAAAAGCAGGGGTTTTTTTTCCTGGCTGCTTTATCAAGTGCTCCAGTGCTTAGGACAGCAGAAGATGAGTGCTACAAACCAGGAGAGATAATACAAATTGTGATTAATATCTGCTATTTCCTCCTGTTTTAACTGTTTAGCTGGAAAATTGATTTGGAAAATCAACCCACAGCTTCTTGGAGTTGCTATGAAATGAGAGGTGGTTTTGCTAAATGTGTTGTTTGTATAAGAATGGCTTTAAGGAGAAGGCTTTATTCTGGCTTTAGATACTTGTCGTGGTTTAAACCCAGCCACGCAGCTCTTTAACTCATTCAACCCCAACTTTCTTGCCCTCCCCTGCTTCCGGAGGGATGGGGGGAGAATCAAAAGAATGCACCTTCCACAGGTTGAGATAAGAACAGTTCAGTAACTAAGGGATAACACAAATCACTGCTGCTACCACCAATAATAATAACGATACAGGAAAAGAATACAGCATCCCGTCAACCACAACAGGTAACTCAAGACACCCCACCAACCGAGTGCTGACTGACCTCCTCTTCCAACCACCCCAAGAGAGTTAGGCCTTCCGGATCACCCCCAGTTACATCCTGGGCATGACGTGCTATGGTATGGAATACCTCTTTGGTCAGTTTGGTCCTGTCAGTACAGTCCTGTCCCTCCTTCCTCCTGGCTTCCCCTCCTCCCCGGCAGAGCATGAGGCTCACAAAGTCCTTGGTCAGGGCAAACATCGCTCAGCAACAACCAAAACCATCGGCCTGATCAGCCTTGTTCCCGGGCTAAGTCAAAACACAGCTACTAAAAAGAAGAAAAACTGACTGCAACTGCTGAACCCAGGACAATACTATATACTGGCTAGGAGGCTTTTTAAGAGGCAACAAGGGTGGCATGAAATTGTTTCTAACTCCAAGCATTGCCCTCACATTCTAACAATATCCAGGTGGCAAAAGAAATCAATACAGATTTGAAACAAAAATTCTTTACTTCATTGTTTCCTTGCTGCATCCTCAAAGTTTTCTTTGGTGTAGCTTCAGATTGCCTGTTTTTATCTGCCTGTCTTACACTCTGATTCAGTGGTTCTCTGAGTTTCTCGCCATATCAGCTTCTAACAATGAGTTCATCTGATTCAATTGGGTTATTGTACCTGTCCATATCACCCAGACCACTCCTTATGCTCAGGTCAGGAGGTCACTCCTGATCACTCCTGATGATCTGGTCAGGAAAGCTTGGAGTGTTGTCCAGATACAAGGATGCCAGAGAGGAGCTCTCCATCAGGGACTGTAGCAATAGGAAAAGGGGTGATGGGTTCAAACTGAAACAGGGGAAGTTCAGGTTGGAGATAAGGCAGAAGCTCTTTACTGTGAGGGTGCTGAGGCGCTGGCACAGGGTGCCCAGAGAAGTGGTGAATGCTCCATCCCTGTCAGTGTTCAAGGCCAGGTTGGACAGAACCTTGGGTGCCATGGTTTAGTGTGAGGTGTCCCTGCCCATATGGCAGGGGGTTGGAGCTGGATGATCTTCAGGTCCTTTCCAATCCAAACCATTCTGTGATTCTATGATTTTCCTAAAGCTGACACTTGAGTTTGGTCGGACAGATTGCCCCTCCACCCCAGTTCCATTTGTTGGCTAAATCTCTACTGACTTTAGTAGGAGCTTGGATACTCAGCCCTGAATTGGCCACTACCTTTGGTCACGTTTTGTCAGATTCTCAACAGTAAATGCACACATAAAGGGGTAAAAAAGGAACAGTTTCATCTGGTGTGACTCAAAGCTGTTCCCAGCAGTTACACTTCTGGTTTTGCCACTGGAAGGAAATCATCCTTCATACATCCCCAGGCAGAGATCTCTTCCCCTACTTGACCTTTATAAATCACACATCCTGCTTCTCCATAACCTTTTCAGAGGTGTTGCATACCCCAAGCATAGATTTTCTGTAATACCACAGCCCTGTACTCAGCACGTGGCTTAATAACAGCCTTGTCTGTATCTTCAGCAGAAACTGTGCTGCCAAAGAAGAGAGATGGAAATGTTCTTGGGATTAAAACAGAGATCTGACAGGATCCAAGTCATAGAATCACAGAATCAGAGAATGGTGTGGGTTGGAAAGGAACTGAAGATCATCCAGTTCCAACCCTGTGCCATGGGCAGGGACATCTCACACTAGACATTGCCACCCAAGGCTCCGTCCAACCTGGCCTTGAACACTGCCAGGGATGGAGCATTTACCGAATGGAGGAGGTGAATTCACAGAGCTCACAACCTGGGCACAGATGAAGAGGTTCCATGCTCAGGGTATGGATTATCTGACTGTCCAACTGGCTGCTGCTTCTAAGAGAGGTTGAGGAGTTGAGATTCCTTTGGTTGGACCACTCTTTTTCTGTTGTTTCCATAGAGGTCATAGGATAGTTTGAACTTGAAGGACCTTCAAAGGTCATATAGTCTGATACCCTTGGTGTTTCTCCTCTTTATCTATTTTATACATAACTGAGAGTATGTCTAGACCTGTGAGAACTTCCTCGTTGTTGAGTTTGCTCACACTTAGGCAGGGTCATTGCTAGTCATATACATGGGCAGGCAGGTGAGTGGGTAGAGGGATGGGCAAGCAATGCAACTGCATAAGCCATATTTTCATGGACTAGGTTAAGGCTTATAGAACTGTAGAAGCAGCATCCAGAGATGAATGACAAAGTAAAAAGATAAAACCATCAAAGAAAATGTTAAGTATTTAAAGCAAATATGAAGGATGATATAAAATAATTGTTGGCTGAGGTAGTATATAAAGAGTCAATAGGGTCACTGAATGGTTTGGGTTGGGAGGGATCTTAAAGCTCATCCAGTTCCAACCCCCTGCCACGGGCAGGGACACCTTCCACTAGAGCAGGTTGCTCCAAGCCCTGTTCAACCTTAAACACTTTCAAGGATGGAGCACCTATGACTTCACTGAGCAGCCTGTGCCTCAGCAGCCTCGTAGAGAACTTCTTCCTAATGTCTAAACTAAATCCAATCTAAATCTCTATTTCAGTTTAAAACCATTCCCCCTTGTCCTATCACTACCTGCCCTTGTAGGAACAGTAATGAGTGCTGTTCATCCCTTGTGATGCACAAACCCTGTGTGGAAGTCAAAAGAATCAGGGGTCCGGGGAAAGGCTGTTTCTCCTATTTTGATGGTTCACATTGGATGGACCTTGGCTAATTTGCCTTCACTGCACAGAGCAAAGGCGTGTGCTCTCAGGGGCAGAACATCCTGGCTTGAATTAATTCTCTATTAATTACTGGAATGATTTTGGCATGAATAAGCAGCAGCTATTTTTAGCAAGGAGACTCATTAGGCATTGGAAAGAACTGCCCAGGGAAGTTGTGGGGCTTCTGCTGCTTACAAAGGGGAGAACGGCTGTCCCTGGTGAGCCCAAAGCATCTGTCTGGCTCATGGGCCACCTCTGACATTGGCCCTTAGTAAAGGGTCTACAAGGATGCTGCAGAGATTTTCTTGATCAGGGACTGTAGTGACAGGACAAAGGGTGATGGATTCAAACTGAAACAGGGGAAGTTCAGATTGGAGGTAAGGAAGAAGTTCTTTACTGTGAGGGTGCTGAGGCACTGGAACCAAAGAAATGGTGAATGCTCCATTCCTGGCAGTGTTCAGGTCCAGGTTAGACAGAGCCTTGGGTGACATTGTCTATTGTGAGGTGTCCTTGCCTGTGGCAGGGAGTTGGAAGTGGAAGATCTTAAGGTCCTTTTGAAAGCAAACCGTTCTATGTTTCTACGATTCTCAATAAACATACCCTCAAACAACGGATGGGGAAATCCTCCTCAACTCCATATCTTTTATTGGTGTTATTTATTCCCACTAATACAGGTATTTCTTGCTATTTCTTGCAGGGTCATACTCTCCTGTCATAATACGCTTGCTGCTCCGTGTAAAGAGAGCTGAGGCACAAATTTGGCTTGAAAGCCACTTGCTTTTACATGTGGCCCTGGGAATTTCTCTTTTAGTTCCTCCACTGTTTTATGTTTTCCCCTCTTCTTTTCATAACAACTCTGTTTTCAGGCACCCAAACTCTCTAGTAATTACTCTGATAAACATTTCTATTAACTGCAACTGGTAAATACTTTGCCTGCTCTAACTACATGCAATTTATCATAAAGCTTGTGAAGCTTTTGCTTTTCCTCTTCTTCTGTGCAGAAGAAATGGAAACAAGAAGGAACCTCAAAGTGTTATTTTAAGTAAGGTATTAAGAATGGAGCTGTTTCACAAATCATCCTCCCCCTTATTTTTAATGAATACAGCTGCTTAGACTTAGTTTAGCGGAGTTATAGCTCTTTATATATTGGTATAGGGATGCTGGAGAGGGACTCTTCATCAGGGACTGTAGCGGCAGGACAAGGGGTAACGGGTTCAAACTGAAACAGGGAAGGTTTAGGTTGGATCTAAGGAAGAAATTCTTTGCTGTGAGGGTGCTGAGGCACTGGAATGGGTTGGCCAAGGAAGTTGTGAGTGCTCCAACCCTGGCAGTGTTCAAGGCCAGGTTGGATGAAGCCTTGGCTGGAATGGTTTAGTGTGAGGTGTCCCTGCTTATGGCAGGGGGTTGGAACTGGATGATTTTAAGGTCCTTTCCAACCCAAACCATTCTGTGATTCTATGATTGTCTCCTGGCAGTATGTTTTGTGCCTGGGATCTTTTTACCATGTCTTTGATCTCTTTTCTGTATAACCATACCAGGTGTATTAAACATAACAGTGGTGTGGAGAAGTGCAAACCCCTGCAAAGGAGTGGCAGACCTGTTTGGCTTCCCTTGGGAACACATGTCCTCACTCAAACTCCATTCAGGTGAGTCCTAGGTCAGCCTTCATGCCTGGAATATGTCCCCAAGTCCAAAAGGCAGGAAGTGAGTTGAGGGAAATTCAGGAAAGCTCTTGGGAAAAAGGGGGAAAAGAAGTGTTGTCTGTCATAGAATCATAGAATGGTTTGGGTTGGAAAGTACCTTAAGATCATCCAGTTCCAACTCCCTGTCATGAGCAGGGACACCTCACACTATAGCATTTACCTATTCCAGTGCCTCACCACCCTCACAGTAAAGAACTTCTTCCTTATATCTGACCTGAACTTCTCCTGTGTAAGTTTGAACCTCCTTTAGCATTTAGGTGACTGCTCTCCTATCGCTGCTGTAATCTACTCACTTGCATTTATTGACCTTTTCCATTGTGCTCCTGCCATGGAGACACGTGCACTGACATAACCTTTCCAGGCAGAAAATTACTCTCATGAAGCCTGTGGAAATGTGGGAAATCCTTTTTAAGTCCCTGAGATTACCAACAAGCTTTGGCTCAGCTGCGGCAGGCAGGAGTTTTTTTACCTTCTCTTTGTATCTTATTTAAATCTACTCTCTTCCAATTTAAAGCCATTCCCCCTTTTCCTGTCCCTACAGGCCCTTGTCCAAAGCCTCTCTCCAGGCTTCCCATAGCCTCTTTAGGCACTGGAGCTGCTCTAAAATCTCCCCTTATGGAGCCTTCTCTTCTCCAGGCTGAAAAAGCCCAGCTCTCTTAGCCTGTCTCCCGAGCAGACGCTCCAACCCTTTTGGTCCTGCTTGGTCAGAAACCACAGGGATAAGGGATGCTTAGCATGTGCATTGTGGTGTCTGGAAAGATTGGGATGGTTCTGCAGAGCACTGCCTAGCCCATGTGTGCTGTGCAGGGGTAGGACAGCCTAAAGGAGCATCTTTATCCCTAAGGGAGATGAGTGATGTGATTCATAAGGAGGACAAGCTCTGCCTGCAAAGGTTGGCGCTGCAGGGAAATTGTGTTTTCCAAACCACTGCCAAAGTTTAACCCAGCACCAATTTCACACAAGCTGATGCTTGAGGAATTGATAGGCCTGAATCTTACAGCAAAGGCACTTTACAGCGGCTGATTGCACTCCTGCAGATCTTGTTTCCTCTTGAAGCCTCCTCGGGGAACGCTGTGCTCAGCATATGTTTTCCTGAACACTAGAAGTGGTTGATCCCATGAGGCAGGAGCTCTCTTACCCTCCAGCAGGGAAGATAAGTAATTTGGAAAGCACATTTCGGATTGTACAGCCTTTGATTTTAGTTTCATCCCAGCACCGATGGGCAGTTGGGATCTCACCAAGAAAGAGGTCCAAGGAAACACAAGCAGGAGGAGTTGGGTAGGAAGCAGGAAACAGTCCCCCATCAGATCCTGAGCAGGGGTTCAGGGAGCTCATAGAATCATCAGGTTGAAAAAGACCTGTAAGATCATCAAGTCCAACCTTTAACCTAACACTGCCAAGTCCACCATCAAACCATGTCCCTAAGCATCACATCTACATGTCTTTTAAATACCTCCGGGGGTGGTGACTCTACCACTTCCCTGGGCAGCCTGTTCCAACGCTTGACAACCCTTTCCATAAAGGAATTTTTCCTAATACCCTATCTAGCAGATCTCTGAGGTTCATAACAGAGATATGAACGTTTTTAACTTCTGGTAGAACTTGCTGCTGGCCTTGTGACAACAGCAGAAAGCAACCAACAGCTTTGCACTAAGTGGAACTCAGTTTCCACCTACTCCCTTTCCTTTTGTGCTGGCATAACTCTGCTCCCTCCCTTTGCGCTGTGATTATTGCCAAGCTGGGGTGACCTATGTGATGCACTAACAGAGGTCAGGAAGGAAATGGATGGTGTTCAAGAGGGGAGGAGAGCCAGCAAGTATAGAATCATGGAATTATGAAATAGGGTTGGAAAGGACCATAAGATCATCCAGTTCCAACCCACTGCCATGGACAGGGACATTTCACACTAGACCATGCACCCCAGGGCTCTGTCTTACCTGGCCTTGGACACTGACAGGGATGGAGCATTCACAACTTCCTTGGGCAACCCATTCCAGTGCCTCACCACCCTTATAGTAAAGAACCTCCTCCTTATATCCAACCTAAACTTCCCCTGTTTCAGTCTGAACCCATCACCCCTTGTCCTATCACTACAGTCTCTGATGAAGAGTCCCCCTCCAGCATCCTTATAAACTCCCTTCCGATACTGGAAGCTACTTGAAGGTCTCCACGCAGCTTCTCCTCTCCAGGCTGAACAGCCCCAACTTTCTCAGCCTATCTTCATATGGGGCTGAATGGAGAATCACCGCTCTTCCTTCGCCAGCCTGCTGCTTTTTGTAGGTTGGGTAAGTTTAACTCGACTTAGAGAGCCTCCAGGTTACATCCAGGCAATTCACTTGTTCCAGAGTGTTCCTCTATGAATATTTTAGCAGAGCTGCTCCTGCCAATGCTCCTGAAAATAAAGTCACTCAACAGAAGTGTTCAAGAAGTGCAGAAACACCGTTTAGGAAGATTTAGAAATAGGAGTATTTGCAAATCATTCAGGTGGATTATTCATTGTTATTTTTGCTTTGGCTTTTGCATTCTTTTTGCTTACATCTAAGAATGGAGAGATGGAAGACACAGAGTCCAGCCTGCTCAATACCTGCTTCACAGCTGACAAAAACCTACCAGTTACATATTGCCTTGGGATATATTTTGAAGTTCCTAAATATGCAAAATGAATGGATGTGCTTGAGTTGCAGAGTAAGATTGTGGAAACATAGGAGCATAGAATGGTTTGGGTTGGAAAGGATCTTAAAATCATCCAGTTCCATCCCCTGCAATGGGTAGGGACAAATCACCCTAGGCCATGTCACCCAAGGCTCTGTCTAACCTCGCCTTGAACACTGACAGGGATGGAGCAGCCAAAACTTACCTGGGCACCCTGTGCCTGTGCCTCAGCACCCTCACAGTAAAGAACTTCTGCCTTATGTCCAGCCTCAAATTGCCCTGTCTCAGTCTGAACCCATCACCCCTTGTCCTATCCCTACAGTCCCTGATGAAGAGCCCCTCTCCAGCATCCTTGTAGCCCCCTTCACACACTGGAAGCTGCTCTGAGGTCTCCACACAGCTTCTCCTCCCCAGGCTGAACAGCTCCAAGTTTCTCAGCCTGTCTCCATACAGGACATGAGGCAGTGTGGGTATATACATATAAGAACCATTCTGGAATACCTGTAGCAGAGTCAGGATATATAGAGAAGATGAAGGACTGAAAAGGGGAAATTACTGGATGTGGTCTTGGACCCTCTCTTGTTCTTTGTGATCTTGGCTATTCAAATTATGCACCTGAAAAATGTACTGTTGGGCATATGAATTATGGGTCAGCCTCACAGGGCTGTGTAATCATAGCTGGTCTTATTTAGTATTCCTCAAAAGCTCATCCCAAAGCATTTCAGTTAGGAGGAAAAGCTCTCAAGGAGCAGGAATATTGTTTATGTGAGCGACAAATGAGAGCTGTTGAGCTCTCAGGCACAGAAGCCCCTCAACAGGTCTGAAAGCAAAGCAGCAGGCTTGAACATAAGTGCAGTTGAGAGCAAAATTGCTCTAAATTATCTTTGTGGTATTAATTGGTGAGATAATTTGAGAGGAAAGGCATCTTGCACTTGAGGAACAGCGAGATGTGTTGGTAAGGCTGGTAAGTGATAAGGTCATTACCCCGCAGGATAGAGAGACAGAAGAGGAGCAAATCGAATGGTATTATTCTCCATTGTATAAACTGGGAAACTGAGGAGCAGAGAAGCAAAATACTACTGAAGGTCACTCAATAGCAGAATAAAACTGAGACTCTTGATGCTCAGTCCGTGGATCCTGGGATTTCCCTGCACAGTCATCATTGTATGAGTAATAGAAGAGAAAAGGAGCTGTTGGCAAGAGGTGTTGGGACATGTAGGACAAGGAATGCTGTTCTATAGTACAGCTCTTTTAGTTTGATGCCTCTGGAGTGGGGCCAAATTCCTCTCTCACAGTACTGTACAAGTGGTTGGACATTTCCTGAGGCTCTGGAGCTGGACATTTTCCCAAGGAAATGAGTTCCTCATTTCCTGACGAGGGTCCAAACCTGGGGCTCCTTTTTATATTTGTTATTCAATGCAATATTCTCTCCTTCACATTCAAGATTTTGCCCAGTGCCCTCAGCTCCTTGCTTGACCAGCACAGCAGATTCTTCTGTACGTATGGTATATGGCATATAATGATACAATATATAATTATATGGGATATATAATAATATAATACTGCAGAGCCTGACACAAAGGCTGGAGGGCAACTCCAATGGTGCTGATAGGTTCATAAGCATGTAAACTTTAACTATCATGATATAGAGTCATCCTGGAGCTTCCTCTAACATCTGTGGAAGAGATAAAATGTAGGACCACATGGTTCCAATTCTAGGGTTACTTTGGCATCAGCTCAGGTGTTTGTGCCTCACTGCATGGCAAAAATGTGCCTTTTCATCCTTTCCAAACTTTTATCCACATGTTTCATGAAGCAATTCTCTTTGCTAGCTCACTGCAATTCTACCTTCCTCACCTTCAATGTCCTTCAGGCATGAAATTCACTGGAGGTGAATCAGGAAGCATTTCCATGCTAGCCCAGTGGGAGTAAGCACCTTTACACCAAGATGAGAAGCCGAGGAGCTAACAGGGAGGGAGAAAGAAACTTTCTTCTTGTCCTCTACTCAGGGAGCTTTGGGTGGAGGTGTGGGTGTGCTCACTGAGGGCTTTGCATCTGTCCTTCCGTACTCCTCTTCATAAGCTTTCATCACGAGTCAGTCCTGACTTAACTTCTACAGAGAAATCTGCTGCCAGTCGGAGATTTAATTGCACTGGAGGCCTTCAAAAACCCGTGCATTAATGAGCCAGAAATCAGATATTCATGACTTAATGAAAAACACAGTAGAGGGGCTGGCGACGGGCTTGAGGCAATTCTGCATGGAATGGAGGAAGCTCTTAGTTAGGCCATATTAATGCAGGAAGGGTAGAGGAGAGTAGCTTGTCACCATCTGTCAGCTCAACCTGGAGCACAGCCAGGAGAGCTAGCTGTTAATTAGAAGTAAGAGCTGCTTCCTTTCACAGACATGTATATATGTGTTTATATATAGGCCTGTGTGTATATCGCCATTAGTGGAAGTATCTCTTTCCTCTGTAATTAGATGAGCCAGCCAAAATGTTGTTGGATGATATCTGTTGGCCTATGAGGATGCCAGATTGTAGTGAACAGGACAAGGAGTAGTGGGTTCAACCTGAAACAGGGGAAGTTCAGGTTAGATACAAGGCAGAAGTTCTTTACTGTGAGTGTGATGAGGCACTGGAACAGGGTACCCAAATTAGTGATGAATGCTCCATTCCTGGCAGTGCTCAAGGCCAGGTCGGACAGAGCAGAGGTGAAGGTAGACATCCTTTTAAGCTGTGGGAAGGTCCACTCTTGTCTCCAGCTGGGATGGAGTATACACCAGTGTGCAGTACCAGCACAGATGTGAATATGTCTTCTATCAGGACTGCAGTAAAAGCATCTGCAGTAAATGGGCACAGGTTTCCCCTGGACCTTGCACTAAATCAGCCAGTGTCCTGTGGAAATCTTGGCTGCCTTTGGTGATCTCAGGTTGCACAAGATGCCAAAAAGCATCACTTTTAGCAAAAAAAAGCCTTTGGTTCCATCAACCAGACTCAGTTCTGCTTAGTCATAGGAGCATCTCTGAGGGGAGAGAAGGCAACTTCTAGTTTTGTTCCTATCAAAAGACCTTTTCTTTCTCATGGACTTCAAGCAGTGGGGAGAATCTTTGCCTCAGCCTACACTTGACATATCTTTATCTCCTCTGCTTTGTGATCTTCTTTTCAACTCCTCATGGTTGCTTTGCTCTTTCTCCTCTTTACAATGACTTCCTTTCTGCACAGGGAACCTTCCAGTGCACCTCTCCCAGCAAGTTTCTGGGAGCTTCTTCATCAGGAAAACTCCTTTATTTCTTTTGGTAAATGACTCCCAGAAGCACTGCAACATGAAGAAGTGATTATACTAAGAAGGAGGAAAGGGTGTTCCTGGAACTGGTTCACAGGGACTGTCTATGAGGCCTCTTTGTGGGCTGTGAAGTCTCAAGAGTCTCTTTTTAACTAACAACCAGATGAAGCCCTAAACAGATGTTTGTGAAGCCAGTCTCCATCCTTCTGCTTCTAGCAGACATCAGTGCATGCAGATAAGAGATGAGCCAAGGTTCACAGCTCACTTGTGGAATGAGTCATCCCTTTAATTACATCCCTTTAATTACAAATTAGCCTCCTTGACCTTTTCTTCTTGCTTTCTCCCTGGTGCAACAGCACACTCTGATCTTCGTGCTGCCAAGAGCAGAAGTAAGCAGTGTCTCTTGGTGGAAACACTGAGCTGTGGCCACACAATCATCTCCCTTAATCCCTTGAGTTATACCAAAGAAGCGCCTTCTTCTTGGAAAGGTCTTTGTGACTTTGTGTTTCTCTTTGTCAGTGACTGTAGCGATACAACAAGGGGAGATGGGTTTAAACTGAAACAGGGGAAGTTCAGGTTGGAGATAAGGAGGAAGTTCTTTACTGTGAGGGTGATGAGGCACTGGAACAGGGACCCAGAGAAACTGTGGCTGCCCCATCCCTGGTAGTGTTTAAGAACAGGTGGGACAGAGCCTTGGGTGACATGGTCTAGTGTAAGGTGTCCCTGTCCATGGCAGGGGGCTGGAACTGGATGAACTTAAGGTCCTTTCCAACCCAGACCCTTCTATGATTCTATGACTTAGGGCTGAAAAACTCAAAGGCAAAACCCTCCTGCAGAAGGAAGAAAAAAGTCTAGCAAATAGAGATACTTAGGTTTGAACATAAAGACTCTGCAGTCTGGGAAGACCAAAGATGTAATGTTGGCATTACTGAGCTGATTTGCTCTTATGCTCTCTCCTGAGGTCCTTAAAACTCTATTGAAACCAGTGATGTTATTTTGACACGGAGTTGGAATAATGCAAAGGCTTACTCAGCAAGAATATTCTAGCAGAAATGCTTCTTGGTAGGAGCAGATATGGAATGCCACCAGGAGACCTGCAGAAGAGGATGTGTAAACCGTTCCTAAAAACGGCAGTTCCTTGGCAGGAGTGAATATGGAAGTTGAGGTTACTTGTGAATTTCCTTTACTCCTTTACTTCAGAACGTCAAAGTCTTCAGGAACGGAAGCTCCTAAGAAGGAGAAAATGTTATTTGAAGCTCTTTCCCTTTATTCAACAGTCAATTCTGGAAGTTTCTTACCCTGATGGAATGTTTGGAATAACACCAGATTCGCCCACTCTGTGCTGACATTTAACTCATCCCATTATATGTATTACGCCACCACTCCAGCTTTATCTAGGTTATAATGTAAGGAACATATACACAGATTTAGAATAATACAGACCCATATATGCTTATTTATAACAGTACTTATGTTTATAATTAGCTTCATTGTGAGGAACTTTAAGCACACAATTGAACAGGAATGTCCTCTTCAGCTATATAAAAACACCATGAAAAACTCTTTCCTCCTTAGTGAAAAACTTCCCTAAATAAGAAAAAGTTGCATTCTTTAGGAAAAGAAAAATAAAATGGAAGCCAAAAATGGAGCAGATTCTCCTGGCATGTGCTAAAGCACATGAAAAACAACAAGGTGCTTGGTGGCAGCCAGCATGGCTTCACTAAGGGGAAATCCTGCCTGACCAATTTGATGGCCTTCTACAATGGGGCTACAGAACTGATGGACAGGGGTAGAGCAGTTGACGTCAGCTGCCTGGGCTTGTGCAAAGCGTTCGACACTGTCCCACACAACATCCTTGTCTCTACATTGGAGAGACATCGATGTGATAGGTGGGCACTCGGTGGGTAAAGAACTGGCTGGATGGCCGCACGCAAAGAGCTGTGGTCAGTGGCTCAGTGTCCGGCTGGAGGCCAGTGCCGAGTGGTGTCCCTCAGGGATCGGGGTTGGGACCGGTCTTGTTCAACATCTTTGTGGCTGCCATGGACAGTGGGATTGAGTGCGCCCTCAGCAAGTTTGTGATGACACCAAGCTGTGTGGTTGGGTGGATGCGCTGGAGGGAAGGAATGGCATCCAGAGGGACCTGGACACGCTTGTGAGGTGGGCTGATGCCAGCCTCATGAAGTTCAACAATGCCAAGTGCAAGGTCCTGCACCTGGGTGGGAGCAACCCCAGGCACAGCTACAGGTTGGGCAGAGGGGAGATTGAGAGCAGCCCAAGGAGGACTTGGGGGTGGTGGTCGATGAGAACATGAACATGAGCTGGCTGCAGTGTGCGCTTGCAGCCCAGAAAGCAACCGTATCCTGGGCTGCATCCAAAGGAGCGTAACCAGCAGGTCCAAGGAGGTGATCCTGCCCCTCTGCTCTGCTCTGCTCTGGTGAGACCTCACCTGGAGCATTGTGTGCAGTTCTGG
>NDXB01016398.1:29539-46343 GCA_002631895.1 Agapornis roseicollis
TTTTTTTTTTTTTTTTTTTTTTTTTAAATTCCCTTAGAATACCAAGACCATCACTTGATTTCAAAGCTCAAATGGCTCATCTTGGTATCCCAGGTAGGATAAAGCCCCAGTTTTGTTGTCCCTAATGGAGGAAGAGCTGGTCCTTCCTCAACCAGCTTACTCTTTGGCCCTGAGACCTGCGTCTGGGAAGGGAACTAAGGCTCTTGCAGAGACAAGGTGATGTATTTCCTCCTCAGGTGCTCTTTCAGCATCCAAGCTCTGCAGCAGGGAGGTGAGACTTGTGGGCCAACTTGTTTAAGTAGACCCAGTCATCCCTGAACTCAGGGAGGTAATGGGTTGGCATTGCCCTCCCAGGTGGGAGCTGTACGGAGTAACGTCTGGAAAATGTTGGATTAAGAAGGGATCATAAGGAGATGACAAGATGAAAGATAAGGTTATCTGGGAAGAAAATGAAGGATGAAGGAGGTTGAGAATTGGGGTGAGACGCAAAGATACTGGGGGACATGACCACAAGGGTAAATGTAAGAAGGCTTCAGACGTTCCCAGTGCATCACCTTGTGCTGCAGGTTACCCCATGATGAGAGATGAATGTGGTGCATGAATTCTCACGGGCTTCCTTTAGCTTCTGTGAATCACCCTGTTCGGCTGTTTGCAAATGTCCTCACTGTCAGGGTGAATGAGAGACTATGCGCATCTGAAACCATCCCACACTACATACCAACCAGATGGGAAATAAGTCAGTGTTTACCAGGAAGCCAGTGGGAAATTCCACCTTACATAAGAGGCCTTTTACCATCCTCCAGATAGCTCCTCGTGACCTACTTTGTGTGGGATTTTCACTGGAAGTATTCAAAGAACTTTGTACACATGTCTTGATTTGCAACTTGGAAAGAACAGGAACCTTCCTTTCTTTCTTACTGCGCATTGCATAAAGCTTTAATAGCGAGTAATAGCTTACATGGGTTTGATTTTATTACACTTAAATGGGCAATTCTCATGTCTCCAACTGTGCCCAAGAGGACTGAAGAGGAGTGACTGTGTCACAATACAAACGGGTCTTTGAATTCCTCTTAGATTCCAGTGGCCTGGATTGCATTTAATAAGTCATGCACAGTAAATACAACCAAGAGACGTGAGGAGATTCATTAATACTTGCAAGGCACCACCTTTGTGAATACCAGAGGAGAACACTGTAGACAGAGTAGGGGAAAAAATGCCCTGTTTATGTCTGTGTCCCTCCCCTTGCCCATTAGTAAAGAATGTTCCTTACACCAGAGATCCCCAGACATAGCTAATGAACCAAAGCAAGCCATTGCTAATTGTATCCCTGCTAGCTTGTGACAGGAAGACATCAGGTTACATCTGAAAGTCATTGTCCATAACCCTGTCTGATGATGCTTTATACCACTGCAATGCCTGTAGCCTGCAGGGCAGAGATTTCTTAATGCCATGCCTCAAACCTTGCCATGATGGACAAGTTAAACAGCAGCAAAGTGTAAACCCTTTGGATGGGCATCACGGGGACCCTACAGCTGGTCTTTCAGCTGAGAAACATGATGGTGCCAGTTTGGTAGAAGGGACAGCCTGGAACTCGTGCATCCTGTAACTATCCTGAAGCTATTATCATACTCCTCCTCCCTTATGGGTGATACAGAGTACAGAGACCTCTGAAGTGAGTATCTTCTGCATTGTCCCCATCTTGCTGCATCGTATTTCAATGTCTTGTTAACATTTTCATACTTCATCCAAATTCCACCCTTGCTTCTTAATCTGTCCTCATTCAATCCCAGGCCCTATGCAATTCCTTCTGTCAGTGAAGGCAGCCTTTTTTCACCAGGGTCTCTCCAAAATCGGGGTCTATACACCTCCATGGAGTGAATAGCTACCCATGTGCCCCTGTGATCCGTGAAAAAGAGCTAAATGACCCACCTCAGATGACCCCAGTTTCTTATCATGCCTTAGACAAAGCTATAGGCAAATGCTCCATTCCTTGCAGTGTTCAAGGCCAGGCTGGACAGAGTCCTGGGTGACATGGTCTAGTGTGAGGCATCCCTGCCCATGGCACGGGTTTGACACTAGGGCATCTTAAGGTCCTTTCCAACCCAAACCATTCTATGATTCTAGGTAGCATCAATAGCATCAACAAGTCTGAGCTGGGGAGCTGGTTTGATGGGACAGGATCTTGACCTTCTCACAGTTGATTTGTGTAAATCCACTCTAATGAAGCTGTTATAGCTACTTGAGATCAGATACTGGAGCCTTCACAGCCTGTTTAGCAATGCAAAGGAGGAATTACACTGTCTCCTTTAACACATTTAAATGGTCACTGCTGACAGCTGAATATGCAAATCAGGAGGTCTCCTACAACCATCTGAAAAGCCTTATCTCAAGGCGTTTTTAATGCATGGTGTGCATTTCAATGTTTGCCGCGCATTTCATATCAGTAATCGTCTGCTTGCCCTTTATAAACAGAACTGCTGTTAAACCATGACCTGCCTCACACTGGCTTAGTCCACAACAGTAAATTAAGATGTGTCAGGGGATGCTGCTAGATGCTGGAAATGGATTTTTGTCATCCCATTGTGTTGCCAGCATCCTCTTGGACCAACTAGCACAGTCCTCAACAGCTCCTAAGCATGAGCAGGGACTCACTCAGGGTTAGGAACAGAACACAGCTGTAGTTTGGAAGTGTCTGCTTTGTTTTGGAGGGTAAGAGAGTAAT
Organism: Agapornis roseicollis; assembly: GCA_002631895.1. NCBI lineage: Eukaryota > Metazoa > Chordata > Aves > Psittaciformes > Psittacidae > Agapornis > Agapornis roseicollis. Next base: position 32,262 of record NDXB01016398.1, read on the forward strand.
AGCAGAGAATCATAGAATCATAGAATAATAAATCACTGAATCATAAAATGATCATAGAATCATAGAATGGCTTGGGTTGGAAAGGACCGTAAAGCTCATCCAGTTCCAACCCTCTGCCATGGGCAGGAACACCTCACAATAGACATTGTCAACTAAGGCTCTATTCAACCTGGCCTTGAACACTGCCAGGGATGGAGGCTTGTCCCATATAAAGGCCTGTCAAGAAAACCCAGCTCTAACAGATGTTCTTTCCCTCCTTGTCCTTCTTCATTTCCCTTTGTCCCATGCAGCAAACTTTTCCATGTGTCCTGCACCTATACTGGGTGCTTCTTCAGGGAGAGAGATGAAATTGCTTCCTTAATGTCACTAATACCCTAGTTTGCAAAACAAGAGGAAATTCACACTTATTGACATTGCAAAGCTACTGTTGGGGGTTTAATTTCCTGTATTTCTCCTGGTTAATGGAAATTTAGACATTTCAATCCCTCAATGACTTCTGAGGCTCTTCCTGCAGTATTTTGTATGTCTCAGCAGTGTACTTGGGGCCTCCATAATATGCAATAAATCAGCCCCATCCCTGAAGCACTTGCAACAGCTGAAGGAGATGCAGCCAGGCTGCAGTGTATTTATTGTTCTAATTTAAGTCTCACCAGACTGTATCAGTTTTACTTTTCATACACCATCAGCGTCCTACCATCTCCTTACACAATCCTTTGCAGCACCAACCAGTTGGAGATACGCTAAGGGTTCAACACACCACTTTATATCCATCACACGGGCCATCCTTGGTCTATGGAGTCATTGGATTCATCACTGCCACTTTTCCCTTGATACCTTGCCTCTCCTACAAAGCTCTGGTCCAGGACTCTCTAAAGTACTGCTTGCCAGAGCCCTTTCTCTATAGATGCTGCACAGGGAACTGAATCACTGTTACATGACAAGAGATGGCCCGCTTAGCCCAGAGTTATTTTTATAGCCAGGGAATACATACAAATGAGGGATGAAGTCAGTTTTCACATTTGCCAGCAGTTTGCTGCTTGTGATCATTTTAGCACTTGCTAAAATGCACCTTGGTGTCTTCTGTGTGGTTTCTATTTCAGTCTTGGAGGTAGCAGTTGTATTTATTTTATCAGGAAGAGTTATTTAAAAGCTTGGAAACTGCAGCTCAAGCAGCAGGTACATAAAACTGGGTGTTCCTGGAAGGCTGCAGATCTTAATTCATAGCATTTGCTATGAAAAGAGTGTAGTTCTCAGCTGGTAGATTTATGAGATATAAACTGATTATAACCCAATGTGCTGGCCAGACCTAGGAAATCCCTCTCAGACCCTTGTTTTATTTGAAGCCATTGAATACTATCAAATCACAAGTAACAAATCATGCTCCATTCCTGAGGTAGAATATATTAGAGTACAGGGATATATTACATCGATGGATGATGTGATCCCATCCCATTTTTTGACCAAATCCTATATCTTCTATTTAGTTTTACTCAGGTTCTCACTGAAGTAGTTCTGTCAAAAGCTGAGGTTGTTAATGGTTAGTAGTTTTTAATGTCACTCTTCTTTTGATTAAAGAAATGAAAGACAAGATGGAGCTGTGTAAACCTGTTTGGTTTGGTAAGCCTTGGTGGAATTAGATTGCACCTGGTTTGGAAATCTAAGTTTTGGTGGTTGCAGAATATGATCTTGTGTTTGCAAGTCTAGAGACTTGTGTGGTTAGGTATCAGGATGCCTGAAGTCCCCATGGCTGCTATTGGGATCCAGTGCATCCCATTGAAAAGAAGGTGTTGGATGATAATGATGGACTCTACCCAGATCTACCCATCTGCAGACATGCAGTCTCTTTATCCATCTATCCATTCATTAGTTTTGTAAATCCCATTCAAATCAACAGAGAAATTCTGTTGTTTTCCAGGCACAAACTCCTCTGTGCCATCCCTGTGGTGCCTGGCAAACTCTCTGCACCACAGTGCTGAACTCAATGCTGATGTGGTTAACAAGGAGCATTAACCACCACCTCTTAATGCCATGAAGATATTTGCTATGTTCCTACCTATTTGGGGAAGGAAACAAAAAGCTGGTTGAGTTGATTATTTTAGCTACACACGGTACAGAACCCCCAGGGTTGCCACAGCAATAAATTTGTTACCTGCTCCTTTCTAATGACGTTGGCTAAATATTTTAACACAGTTTTGTTTAATCACTATTTTTTACTTACAATAAACCCTCTGCAATTACCCCAAGGGAAAATAAGTGCTCGGTGAACCATGCTGTGGGTTAAACTTCCTTCTCTGAATGAAGAAAATCTGCTTCTCAAGAAGAAAAGTGCTACACACAGGACACCGCAAGGTTTCTGTGTGTTGATGCTGTTGTGCTCTGCATAGAAATGTCTAGTCATTGAAGCAAAGTCAGCAATGAATAGGATTTATAATGTGCTGGGTAGCATAGACACCTGCAAAATATGGTCTCCATCTACACCTGCATCAGGAAAAGAAGAACAAGTTCAGTGTTAAGACCAGGAAAAGCTTAACTCCAGCATGGGCTAGGCACTCCAAAAGCATTTAGAAGACCTGAATGACTTGTAGAATCATAGCATTATAGAATCACAGAATGGTTTGGGTTGGAAAGGACCTGAAGATCACCCAGTTCCAACCCCCTGCCATGGGCAGGACCATCTCACACTAGACCATGTCACCCAAGGCTCTGTCCAACCTGGCCTTGAACACTGCCAGAGATGGAGCATTCACCACTTCTTTGGTTCCAGTGCCTCAGCACCCTCACAGTAAAGAACTTCTTCCAGCTCCATCCAGGAGCTGCTCCAGCCCCTGCTCATCCTCATGGCCTCCTCTGGACTTGCTCCGACAGCTCCATGTCCTTCTTACGTTGAGGACACCAGAACTGCACCCAGTGCTGCAAGTGGGGTCTCACAAGAATTCTTACTTAGCTATTTATAGTTATCCATAAAACAGAAGGGTTTTCACATTTTAGTGCACTGAAAGTTCCCCTTATAACAGCTGTGTTATTTTTTACATTATTTTCACTTTTTAGTGCCTCTTTTTAAGGAAACAAGTGAACCAGAGGTCCAGTAAAGCAATGTAAACTGGTGAACACTACCCATATACTACATGTGCTTGCATAACAGCACACTGGCTCATAGCTGCTGTGGTGTCCTTGTCTGCTGCAGGGATGTTGGAACTGGATGAGCCTTAAGGTCCCTTACAACCCAAATCATTCTATGATTCTATGATCTTTTATTTCCTGCATTGCCCATTTATACCATCCCATATCCTTGCTTAAGGCAGGCTGATGGTTGCTGTGTATCATAGAATGGTTTGGGTTGGAATGGACCTTAAGATCATCCAGTTTCAACCCCCTGCCATAAGCAGGGACACCTCACACTAAACCATGGCACCCAAGGCTTCATCCAACCTGGCCTTGAGCACCACCAGGGATGGAGCATTCACAGCTTCCCTGGGCAACCCATTCCAGTGCCTCGGCACCCTTACAGCAAAGAACTTCCTCCTTATATCCAATGTAAACTTCCCCAGTTTAAGTTTGAACCCATTACCCCTTGTCTTATCACTACAGTCCCTAATGAAGAGTCCCTCACTGTTCCATGGATCTAAGCCTCTTGCATTTCCACTCAGTGCTTTTCTCTTTTACCTTCCTTTAGGACATGTACATATGCTTATATATGCACTCCTTATAAACTACCTCTTCTGTGTGTAGACAGCGGGGCTGTGATGATGCTGACTTGACATTGTGGACCAAGCAAGACTGGAAAGACATAATAATCCCCCAAAGCCCTGCTTGTCCATTTTTCTCACTGGCACCGATCCATGCTGCTGTCTGCAGGATCCCCACACCTCTGCACTGTGATAATCAGAAATGTCAAGCAGCAAATTCACTCTCCAGAAGAAAACCAGGCAGCAAATTGAGGCAAGCGGGATGTGTCTGTTTTCAGGGTCTAGAAGCTTCCTTGGCTTTAATGCCAATGCTGATGGCAGATGCTGTTCCTTCTCCCCTATCTCTCCCATCACCCCAAGGGACATATGGTTATCTCTCCTCAAAGTGCCTTTGAAAGCCAGAGGGATAAAAAAGAACACAGATACGATTGATTAGGAAGAAATCACTACCTATCCACAACATTTTGCATGGCCCCTCTTGTAGCCTGAAAGGAACCAACCACCTCTGGCTGCAGACTAAAACCTCCTGAGGTCATACCCAAACTCCAGATAACAGCAAGGAGGGAAGTGCTTCTTGTCTGGCTCCCTTATGCAAACTATGACTGTGCTGTGGGAGGATTAGTCAGAGCCACTTCCAGGTGACAGGGTTTGGTCACACTTGCAGGTATGATGATGCGCCGGAGCCTTGGAACAAGAGGCATCTGTATTTTTTGGCACTAAATACCATGTATTACTCACCGATGTGTACTGTGATCAGCAGTTACTTTGTGCAAGCCCTTTGCAGAAGGGAGAACAGTCATCCTCTGAAAGCTGCATTCAAGCCCCTTCTCTGCAGGGTAGGACATTCTGATTCAGCAGAAAGAAGTTTAAGGAAACTTTTAATTTGCCCAATAGATCTTAACTCAGAAAAACTCGATCTAAGTGGGTTTTTTCTCTTTGAAATAATAATGTGTGCTGTTGGAAGTTTGTCATTTTGTTTGATACAAAGGAAAACACTTTTCTGTAAGGTGCTTCCATGAAACAGGCACTAAAAAAAAGCAGGAGACAGTGAACATGACTCCTGAGTTTGTTCAGTACACTGTCATGTTCAAAACTGAGGCTCATAATTAAAGTGAAGCCAGGCTGAGAACACTGGGGCTGTTCAGCCTGGAAAAGAGAAGCTGCGTGGAGACCTCAGAGCAGCTTCCAGTGTGTGAAGGGGGTCACAAGGATGCTGGAGAGAGGCTCTTCATCAGGGACTGCAGTGACAGGACAAGGGGTGATGGGTTCAGACTGAAACAGGGGAAGTTGAGGTTGGAGATAAGGAAGAAGTTCTTTACTGTGAGGGTGTTGAGGCGCTGGCACAGGGTGCCCAGACAAGTGGTAAATGCCCCATCCCTGGCAGTGCTCAAGGCCAGGTTAGACAGAACCCTGTGCTACACAGTCTAGTGTGAGATGGCCCTGCNGCTGAAACAGGGGAAGTTCAGGTTGGAGATAAGGAAGAAGTTCTTTACTGTGAGGGTGTTGAGGCGCTGGCACAGGGTGCCCAGACAAGTGGTAAATGCCCCATCCCTGGCAGTGCTCAAGGCCAGGTTAGACAGAACCCTGTGCTACACAGTCTAGTGTGAGATGGCCCTGCCCATTGCAGGGGGGTTGAAACTTAAGATCCTTTCCAACCCAAACCATTCTGTGCTTCTATAATACTACAGTGCTAAGAATTAGGGTCCATCTTTGGCATTTTCTGATCGAACTTTTCTGCGTGGTCACTGTTAAGAACTGAGTCCCTGTGACTGACTGGATATCCACATAGATTCCCTGTAGAACATTAGAAGCACACTTCAGAAAGTCCCTGCTTCGGAGTTGCTCTTTTTCAATTCACTGTTAATCCTGCTGTAAGATTTCATTAAACTCCAGAAAATTTGTTCTTCTTTCAGTCTGTTTCTCTTCAGTTCCCCTTTGGCTGTGAAAGAAGAGCAAAAGAAATGGCCGCAAGCTTTTTGTCAATCATGAGAAAAGTTGTATGATAAATGGAGCCCAAACTGATGAATTTGGTGCACAAGGGAAATTATTTCTCCTTTGAATATTGTTACAGTCATTTTTTTCCCCCCTGTCTGATCTCTCAGTTGTAAAGGTCGAGGTCTCCTCTTTCAGCTGAACCTTATGGGAGATGAAATAATATGCAAAGAGAGCTCAGATGCAAAGGTATTCAAGCCACGGTGTTATTCAGGCAGAAAAATACTTAACCAATATAAAGTGGCTCAACAGATTAAAAAATCAAAGGTAGTTGCATTGCACCCACATGCAGAGAACATCAGAAAATTAATGCTGTCTTTATTGACTTTTCCTTCTGTGATTACGATTGTTTGCGAATTCCATTACAATTTTCTATCTTCCTTTCTATCTTCTCTCCTTCTCATAACTCTCCCTGTGGACTTTTACTCTTTTATTGCTTGTTTCCAGCTGTCTGGTCACTACATTTCATTATTGGTCCGTGGAAAGCAGAAGGTGAGAAGAGAAGCACCAGGCAGCATCCAGACTGAGCCTTCCTGATAGCAAACTGCGTTTTGAGCTTAAGCTCTATGTAAGATACCAATTCCAAGCCCTTAATTTCATGTTCACTTCCTAGAAGTGCTATATTTGCCTTAAATGTACCCCAAACATCTTTTATCTCTTCTCATCCCCTCTCATAATTACTCTGAACAACTCTTTCACTTCCAAGAATGAAGCACCTACATTTGATTTCCTTTCTCTAGCACACAGTGCTCAGGAACAGATAAATTAAAGGCAAGTTCAACCAAATAATCTCTCCCATTTACATCCTTTTTCCTCCCAAGAGTGAAGGCAATGGTGTAATAAAAGCAATGCACCATGAGAGATATTATCTATGATGTTAATGCAAAGGAGTATGATCAGAACACTAAATACAGTTGTACCTCCCATGTTATGCTATATATATATACACAGATAAAACTCAGATATCTTAAAGCAGTACAATCTTCTGGGGTACTGATATGGGATGTGTTATTATTCCCACTTACCAACTGGAGAAAATACAAACTAGAAGGTCAGCTGTAATAAAGGCAGGACTCATGTTCATCCTGATCTTTTTAGCTGTTGGTTCTTTCAAACCAGTGACTAATCCTGCTTGCTTCTGTCAGCAAAGTTGCAGCCATTGCTGGTCCCATCAGTGGCTGATAATCCTGTTCCTGAATCAGCAAAATTGAAACCATGATTAGTAATTAATACCATTGATTTGGAAGACTGCACGCCCACTGCTTTACTTTGGTGGTCTCTCACGTGAACCTCTGAGCATTAGCAGTGCTAAGCCTGAGGTTCTAACTCAGATAATCCCTTAAGAAGATTGCTGCATTATGCTATTTAATTAACAGTGATGTCTAATATATTTTTATTGTACTTCCTGTATTTTAGTGATTATTAGAAACCCCTAAGACAAGGACAGGCCTGCATGGACAGTCAATAGCAGGAAGAAATACAGAGCCTCGAAGCACATTTCTTTAAGCTACAATAGTCTAGACTTGGTTTTGTCCCATCTTTAACCTTTGTGCCCACCTTAGATTCAAGAGCTGCACAACCCCCTTGAAAATGCACCAGCTCAGAAGGTTAAACGGCTTGTTTTCAAGAGCCAAAAAGGGAAAAGTAAGGTAGAAATTCACTACCATTAGGAGCCAAGGAATGAGGAGGACAGAAGTGACAGGAAAAACAGCAGAGCAGGGTGGAGAATAAGGGAAGTTTAGGGAGCTTTCTAAGATAGCCTGGAGATGAGGATGCACCAGTGTGACCTTTCAGTCTGTGTTGAGCCTACCTTGTTCCAGTTCATGGCCCTTGTGCCCACAGAAAGGAAGCAGCAGATGCCAGAACTCTTCTTTTTACATCTATTTTTACTCTGTTTTTACATCTATTGCCATCTATGACCATGATTTGCTGTGTCACAAAGGGAAGGGAAGGTCAAGCCGCCAAGAACTTGATACCTGTGGAGATCAGTGATTTTTCTGAAGGTCTGCATGTCTTCTTGCTGTAATATCAGCAGTATAGGAACCACTGAACTGGACTACATCTATCCAACAGGTTAAGTTCTCTCCAGTCTGTTTTAATGTAGTTATCTCTGGGTTTTGCTATATTTCAGGCCTGTGATTTTCCACTGTAGGTTTAAAACCTTAAGTATCTTTAGCACTGATTTCCCTAGCTGGTATGAGAAAATTACATCATGAAAAATTAAGGTCTTGCCTACCATACAATATGGTTATTCTGATGTTAAAATCAAAGGGACATAAAATTCTTACAAACACTGAAAGTGAATCAAAAAAGAAACATGAAAATAAAGGATTTTAAACCCAAATGCCTTTATAGGCCTCAGCTAGTATATTTATGTGTTATCGAAAGAACAGGGCTCAAAAGGATATGATATTTATTTCCTTTCTCACAGGGGAACAAAGGGAGTAAAGACATCTTTGGACTGGTCCACAAGGGAAGGCAAAGAAGGAAGAAAAAGATACCTTTATTATTGAAGTGATAGGACAAGGGGTGTGAGTTCAAACTGAAATGGGAAGTTCAGGTTAGATACAAGGAAGAAGTTCTTTACTGTGAGGGTGCTGAGGCACTGGCAAAGGGTGCCCAGAGAAGTGGAAAATGCTCCATCCCTGGCAATGTTCAAGGTCAGATTGGACAGTGCTTGGGTGCCATGGTCTGGTGTGAGGTGTTCCTGTCCATGGCAGGGGATTGGAACTGGATGATCTTGAGGTCCTCTCCAACCCAAACCATTCTGTGATTCTATGATTCTATGATTTTCTGAGTTTGTGTTAGTGGAAATAGCTCAGCTGCCAGTGCTCAGACTTCTCCAAAGGAGAGGAATGATGCTGGAGAGCAAGCAGAGCATTACAAGGATATAAAGCAACAAAGCACTGCAAAGATGTTTAAAAAAGAGGCTTGTAGACTGACAGAGAACAACTGCAGATATTGTGCTTTTACTGCAATCGCTCCTCATTTTAAGACATAGAATTGTGAGGCATTTTGTGCTTGAAGAGGCTTGGTGTTTCACGTAGCTTCCTCACCACATGCTGATACAGGAGAGTTGTTTGAGCTGGCAGATGCTGATGAATCCTTCTGCCTCCCCATCGTCTTTTCCTCTCCTGTCTGTTTGATTACCTGTTTACCTGAAATTTATCTTCGCTAGAAGCGTCACTCCTGAGACTTTATTAATCACCATGGAATAACAGGAGTTCAGCTGGTAGCATCTTCGGGGAAATCTTCCTTGCGTATGTTCTTGGAAACAGCTCCCTTTTGGATGCACAATTAATAAAAGCAAACAACCCAAACCAAAAAACCATTGATGCAAAGTTTCCCAATTGGTCCTTGAAGGGACAAATAACTCCCTGTCAATGACATGACAGATGCTGGTGTCCCCAGGGGAACATTTTGGCAGTGTGTTTCCCCTATCCTTCTGTAAGCCTGTTAGATTGTCCATTTATCTCCTTCCTGTATGTATGGAATGACTGGCCTACATCGAGATGGACAAGGCCTTTAACAATCTGATTTTCCTTTCAGGTCAACCCTGCTTTGAGAAGCAGATTGGACCAGAGGTCTTCTCCTACTCACCCTATTACTACATACCACAGATGCCTTCAGTTTCTACTTGAGATCCAGATGCAAGCAGTGAAATCTGGCCTTGCATTCAGTCTCTATCTTTAATACCTCTTTTACTGTGTCTCTCCCATCCCTGGTTATTCTCCACAAGCACTGGGAACCCATTCCCAATTTACAAGAGAGGATGTTTCAGCTATTCCGTACTTGCTATATCTCCCTTGTCGAGAGATTGGCTTTTCCTGCTGTTCTCAACCAAAGAACATCTGGGCAGAGCTTCAGAGGGAACTTAATAGCTCTCTTTCCTTACTACAGCACTTTGTGAGACAAAACTCACCTGAAGACAAACCCCATGCATGATTTGTCCATTTGTCATGGTTTAACCCCAGCTGAAAACTAAGTGTGACACAGCAACTTGCTTACTTCTCCTTGGGTGGGACGAAGGAGAGAACTGGAAGAGTAAAAGTGAGAAAACTCATAGTTTAAAACAGTTCAATAGGTACAGAAAAAAGCCACAAACATAGGCAAAGAGTTCAGCTATCTCCAGGACAGCAGAGCTCCATCACACCTAACAGTGACTTGGGAAGACAAACACCATGACTCCAAATCATAGAATCATAGAATGGTTTGGGTTGGAAGAGACCTTAAGATCATCAAGTTCCAATCCCCTGCCATGGGCAGGGACACCTCACACTAAACCAGGGCACGCAAGGCTCTGTGCGACCTGGCCTTGAACACTGCCAGGGATGAAGCATTCGCAACTTGCTTGTTGCAAAGGAAGCCTATTCCAGTGCCTCACCACCCTCATAGGAAAGGATTTCTTCCTTATATCCAATCCAAACTTCCCCTGTTTAAGTTTGAACCTGTTACCCCTTGTCCTATCACTACAGTCCCTAAATGTCCCCACTTCTTTCTTCTTCCCTAAGCTTCATATGCTGCCTATGATGTCAGTTGGGGTCAGCTGTCCTGGCTGTGTCCCCTCCCAACTCCTTGTGCACCCCCAGTCTGCTTTGCTGGTGGGGTGGTGTGAGGAGCAGAACTGGCCTTGACTGTGTACCCAGTGCTCAGGAGTAAGGAAAACATCCCTGTGCTATCAACACTGTTTCCAGCACAAACACAAAACATAGCCTGATACCAGCTACTATGAAGAAAATTAACCCTACCCCAGCCAAACCACTTCAGTAAGATCTGCCTGTACCTGGGGTGATATGTCCACCAGTGATTTCTTCTTTGATGTTTTTTTTCTTCTGCTTCTATCTATGGGGAATGTTGAATTCCCTTTCTTTATTTTTCCCCTTCTTTTCCTATTTTTTTAGTGACTCATCCTCTGTAGGTGTGAAAAGGAGCATTATGCACTGCTGGGAGATATAATTTGTGACTCATGTAACCGTGGGCTCTATGCTTTTGGAGTGATAATTAAAAAGAGGGGGTTGGAGCTGCCCGGGGGCTAGGTAAGTATGAGTTTAGAATAAAGACCCTTATCCTTCCGTTCAGCAACTGACTGATGGAGCGAAACAAGGCTGAATGTGTAAAGAAGGCTGTTTGAATTAAAGGTAAGCTTTGAACTTTTAAGCACTGACTGCTTCTCACTGGGTTTGCTGCATTCTACCAGGATGCCCAATTAAACTCAGTAATTACCTCAGCAAGCCCAGAAATCACTAGAGCTATAGAAAAGAGACTCTGAAGTACGAGAAAGGCATTGGTTTTCCAGAAACAGTCCTTCAGCCATGCTCCAGTCCTGAAACCCAGCCAAAGGCTGACTCAAACACAGACCTCCCATCCTTAGCAACACCCTCTTAATCTGGTGGAGTTAAGTATCAGTTTGTTCCAGGCTCTGTGTGTCCGAGGTTGCTCCTCAAACAGGATCCATAAGCATGTGTGGCAATGCAGGGAGGTATTGCACATTTTCTGGTGCTCTCTTTTCTTGGCAAAATCATTTCCTACTGAAATAATAGCAAATATCCACAGGAAGTGAGATTCACCTCACACAGAGGCTGCAGAAATGCCTCCAAGCTTCACTGGTTCTGATTAATTGTTCTTTCTATGGAAGTCAGACAGAAGTAAAGGGATGTATCTTAACCTCTTGCACCTAAGTTCAACACTGCCCTTCACACTGTTCCCTGTTTTGCTAAGTCTGCTGTTCAGTGGCATGTGCTGGAGATTTTCACTGACTCACCTAGGGGGAAACTACCTTTAGTAAAGGAAGCATAGCTTGGTTGTTTGAATGCTTACTTGGGATCCAGGAAATATGGGATCCCTTCATTTCTCTAGTACATATGTTCTGTGTAATCCTAAACACTTCTAAAAGCGAGAATCATGCTGAGGAGTAGCTGGGATTAGGTCTTCAGTTGAGGCATCTCAGATATTTGTCTAGGCTTTCTCCATGCATGCATCATGGAAAGAGTTAATCAGTTCTAAGTCATGGTTCCAGAACACATCATGAAGATACCAGTTTAACCCAGAAAAGAGATGACCATGCTTCCATAACACGTTCTCAGATCTTTGACCACAGTTTGTATTTCCAGGTGATGTGTTGGTACTACTCTATCTCTTATATATGCCTGGAGCATCTCCTCCTCCTTAGGTTGCAGACCTAAGTGCCTGGAGCATCGCCTCCTCCCTTAGGTTGCAGACCTAAGTGTCTGCAGAGCTGGTTCTCTCATATATTTTCACTCCTCTCTTCCAGCTGCCATTGAGCAGCAACTTTCCCCCTTTCTTAAATATGTTACCCCAGAGGCACTACCAGTGTCACTGATGCTCTCAGCCCTGGTCAGTGGTGGGTCCATCTTGGAGCTGGCTGGCAGTATCAGACATGGCACAGCAGCTTCTAGCAGCTTCTCACTGAAGTCACCCCCTGTAGCACCTCACTATCAAGCCTTGTCATGTAAACCCAACAATATTAGGGACTTGATCTTGAAAGTCTTTTCCAACCAAGTTGATTCTATGACTTTATGATTATTTGTCATCCCTTCACCTCTGTGAATAACTCATCAAAGAGAGTCTTTGCTACTGGAAGGAAAATGTACCTCTAAAGCATACTTCCATTTCAAACCAGAAAGGCTGAAAGGGTCTTTGGTCTCCAGCTGGGCTGAATACAAGGCAAGGGCTCTCCAGGCACAGTGTAGATTTGGGATACTCAGTCTTTTGCAGCAGTCTTCCAGGCTACATCCCTGGCCTACAGGGATGCTGGAGAGGGACTCTTCACCAGGGTGATGAGTGATAGGACAAGGAGTGATGGGCTCTAATGGAAACAGGGGAAGTTCAGGTTAGATATAAGGAAGAAGTTCTTTATCTCGAGGGTGCTGAGGCCTTGGCAGGGGGTGCCCAGAGAAGTGGTAAATGCTCCATCCCTGGCAGTGTTCAAGGCCAAGTTGGACATAGCCCTAGGCAGTATGGTCTAGTGTGAGGTGTCCCTGCCTATGGCAGGGGGTTGGAACCGGATGATTGTCAGATCCTTTCCAACGCAAACCATTCTATGATTCTATGATCTTGCAATTTTTATACACTTCTGGGGTTTCTGGGATTGAAGGGATGTATGTAGCCTTTTCTGGAACAAACAGCTGTTACTACACCATTGCTTTCAGTCTTGGGGGTAGAAACTTGTCTTGATTCTACTGTATGGAAGAGAGTTCTCACCTCATATAGGACAAACAGTAGGCAAATCTATACAAATGAAGAACAAAACCCATTTGAATGAGAAATTCCTTTTCATCAGTATGAATATTCCTGGCTCTTCAGTGGTTCTGTTTTAAAATACAACACAAACCACAATGACTTTCAGCCCAAGCGGATGCACTCTAANTCATATAGGAAGTAGGCAAATCTATACAAATGAAGAACAAAACCCATTTGAATGAGAAATTCCTTTTCATCAGTATGAATATTCCTGGCTCTTCAGTGGTGGTTCTGTTTTAAAATACAACACAAACCACAATGACTTTCAGCCCAAGCGGATGCACTCTAAGTCACTCAGTGTATGCCAATGAAGAGCACGTACTTCTCTGATCAGAGCACTCAGCAATTGCATCAGCTCAGAAAAATGTTTCAAGCTCGTTTTAATGTTGCAGCGTACTAAAAAATGCATTAAGGCTTTGAATTAGTGCTTGGCTTGGGCTTTGAAGCCAGCTTGAGGTACTCAGCTCAGATACCATGATGACAAGTGTGGTTTAAAATACCTAGAAAGAGATGAAAGGTGCGAGCAGAACCTTCTAGTGTTGTTCAAATTTGGCTCCTCATCACCTTTGCTATGAAAAGCTAAAGAAATGATTTCCCTTCTGCTAAATAGACTGTACAATAGTAAAACTTTGAGATGCTGTTAAGGTTATTTCGTAGCCACTCAGGATATGAATGTTATATGTTAGCATACTCACATCAAAGTATTCTGTCCCTTTCCCATATGATATGCCCCCTGGCATGCAGGTGTGCACACATGTATGAATACAATTTGACATGTATCATTTACATCTTAGCAATTCCTCCAGCCATAAAGCTCCTCAGCACATTATGCTGTTGATAAAGGCAAACTGCACTGGGAAAGCCTTTGCAGTCTTTTCTCTGTGTGGTCAGGGAGAAGGGGAAATCTCCCCATCCAAGTGTACTTATTCATTATGGATTAATCAGTTTGCTTGCCTGGAATGCAGGTTTCTGTCCCCAAGCAAGTCAACCCATCTGCAGTTCCTGCTCCTTTTGCAGTTAGTGGAGATTTGGGCAGGAGAATTCTTACAGAAAACTCTGCTAAAGGCAAGAGGTGGAGCAAAGGCACCATTACACTATGGAGCAAAGGCACCATTACACTATGGAGCAAAGGCACCATTACACT
>NDXB01016399.1:738-18311 GCA_002631895.1 Agapornis roseicollis
AATGTAAAAAAAAAAAAAAAAGGTAAAAAAGATGTGCTGGAATATAATCTGAGTTAAATCCTTCTTTTCCACTTCTCTGCCAGTGTTTAACAGCTAAGATTTGTGATACTTCAGCACAGTAGTCCCCAGTAGATGCTGACATAACTAGACAGGAAAATCTTACCCACCTTTGTCAGCCTTTCTATCAAACATCCCTTTGTCTCATGGGGTATTTCTTCTTAGGTTTAGAAACTATTTTCACATGTTGTACAGTTCTTGTACAGTTGTCATGAAGGCATCAGGGTTTTGTTCATGAAAGACTGGTGAGCAGAGCCTTGCAGTTTCACACTGCAAGAGGTTGCAAGAACCAGTCCTTTCAAAGCATGACTGGAGATGTGAGGGATATGAACTCCAAAGTGTCATTCATTTTCCAGCTCCACTGCTGCTTCATTCAAGCTGGACCCTGATTTTTTTAGTGTCTTTCAGTGTCACATGGGAAAGCAGTGCCAAGACCCCTCTCCTGCTCTGTGCTGGGAACAGGATCATTGTGCTAGGTCTGATCTACAGTGACATAGAATGATCACAGCTTTCAGTACAACTGGGAGCACCAGATGCTCGACAGTTCTGTGGGCCAAGTCACTATCTAATATTCATAGAGTCTTGCACACTGTAATCCACTATATTGTGCAGAAAGTTCAGGATGTAAGGCATATTCCTTACTGAGCAGAAAAGCAATAAAAGGTTTATACTGCTGTTAAAAGAAACCCCCTTTGCTTGACCTGTACATCTTGCAGTTTAGAACTCTTCAGAGAAGTCACAATCTGTTGGTCTTGCTTCTTTCTCAGTTCTAATGTGATTAGGAATCAATGCTAACAATAATGCTTTCAATCAGTTTGACTATTTCCCCACTGGAAAGCACCTAGCTCGAAAGGCAAACTTACGAAGTTTACAAGCTGAATCAGTAGAATCTCACTGCTGGGGAATCTCACACCACAACTTTCTTCAGTGGAACCACAAGCTGTAACAGACAGCTTTTTGCTAGGTTGAGGGGACAACATGTACCTGCATCCCCATCTGTTATAAAAGTTGGTCAGGGTTGCCAGCCATACAAAAAAAATAAAAAAATACTGTTTGAGATTCCCTTTCAGAAGTGATGGTCCTTAGTGATTCACCTGGAAACTTCCATCTGTCACTGGAATACTGCCCACAGACCTAAGGCATTTCAACTGAGTATCAGTACCTGCTATGTTCACCTTAGTAAAGTCAAATAAATACTCTATTTTACAATATAGATACTGTATTCTTTCTAATGTACTTATAAATAACTATGACACTCCCTGGATGGCTTGTCATTTGATCTCAGTCCTGTGCTTTGTAACTTACCTGAGGCAATCAGGAACCCCACAGAAATGCTCTTACTTGTTCCTCCTTACTCACTAACTGCAACCAAAATCTTGGATAATGTACCAATAGTTGGATATGTTCAGTGATAACAAGCTTTGACTTATCTACTAAAATGCAAGTTTAAAGGATATGTTTAGCTAAAAGTGATTGAATGGGACTGGGTTCATAAACTGGTAACATCCCCAGAAAAGATTACTGAATGTAGAAACATAAATAAATCAATAAGGTTTTTTCCTGGGACTTTGGAAAGAGCTCTTCTCCCCACATTAAAAAAAAAAAAATCCAGAAATTAATGTGCCAGTTTTGAATCTCTTCTGCACTGCTTCTTCTCTTCTGCCCCTTATTCCATACCACATACACAGCTGGAGTACTTTTCCTTAAACAGGAGATTTATTGTACACACTAGTTCTTAAGGAGCCTTTAAGACTTATCAGATGTTGCCAATGTCTAACAATAAAATATTATCAAGGCACCAGGTGCCCCAGAAAACTCTTAATTCTGCTGTTACACCTCTGGGTTAATAAAATAAAATGCAACAGGTGCAATGAAAACCTGAAACTATAAGAGCAGAGACCCTATCAGAGGATTCAGGGAAAGGCAGTGGCTGTGAATATTAAGAAAAATGATATGGTATTAGGTCAGTAATTTCAAGAACATAAGGGGAAAGGGAGATAAACTGAGACAGCAGTGAGAAAAAAAGGTTATAATTTCAGAGGGACTTCAGATTTATTTGCAAGACTACTGATTCACTAAAACTAAGATTATAATCATGTCTATGAAAGTCAAGCTACACATAAATCAGTGTCAAAATATGACTGAAATCCAAATGAGTCAACATTTCACTGTTGAAATGAGTAAAATTAGAGCAGATGTGAGTCAACTAAAAGCATCTGTCATGTCCAGCTAAACTAACTTAAACAGAATCGAGTTTATGGGCACCTTTCACACTGAGCAATCTGCAGAAGCAGGTGTACATGCATGACAATTTAGTAAAGGTAAAGGACTTGCATAGTTTGACTCCTCTCTTAAATTATACGTTTGCTCTGAAGTGTATATACTGTATTGCCTGTTCTATTTGTGCTTGAATTGAATGGTAAATACATAAACAATTTATAAGGGCAGTACATCCTGAGTGGTTTCAAAACCCTAGAGAGTAGTGAGTAATAAATATAGCTGTGCCTTTTGTTAGTACACTAATGCTCTGCTGTTTAAGTCACATATAATTACTGTGTTAATGTCATTTTGGGGATGAAAAGGATATTAAAATTATAGCATGTCTCAAAGAAACATGCCTTCGTGTGCTGGTTTTGGATTGTGAATCTAATTACTTTTTTGTTTCTTTCTCCATTTTGGATTAGATGTGAAGTTTGTTTTAAGAAGCTATAGAAGGAAAAGAATATTTTTTGCTTTGACTGAAGGCAAAATTATTGCTGTCCTACATGTTTTTACTCTCTAAGCTGAGATGAATGCTTGCATGCTGTGCCTGTCATGGAGCGTGGAGAAGTTTACGGTCATCTTCAGACCATGTGATTTAGACAGTTCAATCTGCTGTACAAACTTTACCTTTGTGAAGGGCAGCACCACTGTGCTTGCCAAACGCAGCTGCCTGCCAGAGTCCCAGTACTTGAACTCTCAGCAACAGCCTGGATCCCAACCACTGAACACTTTAAGGCTCAAGACAGACATCATCTCAAATTCCATTTGAAATCTTGCAGATGGCCAGTGCAAAAAACATAGGGCAAGTTGGATATTCTTTTAGTAGTCCAAGTTGTTAAGGAAATGTGCAATTGGTCTTTTGTTACCTAAAGTTTCCTGAGCACTGATGAATTCATGTCCAGCTCTATGGCAATCTTACAGTCTAGCCAATGGTGACTGGAGACTATACAATGAGTGCACAACAATTCTCTGCCACAGAAGACCGTTAAGGTTCCTAGCCAGCAGGAAATTGCAGTTGCCACTTTCATTTGGCAGGACACGAACATTCCACTAACCAAACACTTGAAAACTCCTCAAAATATTACTTTAATTTTGCACAGGTACAGGCTGCTCACTACTTGTCAGCAACGCTCCTTAAACTAAGGCAGCTTTTAATTCTTGCTTTGCCTGCTGACACCCACATTGAGACATCTTTACACAGAAAAAGAAAGAAATTTTATTTATTTTATTTTATTTTGTTAATTTTTTAATTAGGTTTCCCACACACAAGTTAGTTTCCAGACTGGAGTATCTCTACCTCCTCATCCCAGTGCTTCCAGAGCGCACACTCACAAGCTCACATACACACACCACACAGACATACCTCCACATATAGAGTCGTTCACAGACACTGACACACACACGCTCCGATGTGGAGGGGCGCTGCGCTCAGCAGAGCGCATTCCTGCCTCCCTGGCTGCCCGCCGCGCTGCCGCAGCCTCAGCGGGCGCCCCGCCGCCTTCCTCGCTGTGCCAGTGACTATTGGCAGAGCCCCCCCCCCTTCCCACCCTCCCTTCGGCAGCGGCGGCGGCAGCAGCAGCTTCCCGAGCTGAGGGGGAGTGTCCGGGGAGGTGCGCGCGGCACGGCACAGCACAGCCCAGCCCAGCCCAGCCCAGCCCGACCCGGCCCGGCCCAGCGCGGCGGCAGCGGCGGCAGCGGCGGGGGAATGGGCAGCGGCAGGGAGGAGAGGCGCCGGGGGGCCGGCGGAGAAGCCGGGCTGCTTGGGCGCAGCCGGCGGCAGCAAACGGGCATGGGGTTCCCGGGCGGCCACGGCAGCCCCACCGCCCGCGGCAGCCTGCAGGTGAGGGCTGGGGCAGCGGGGGGGAGGCGCCGCGTGCTGTCCACCCCAAGACCGTCTTCGCATGCAGCAGCAACATTGGGAATAAAACAAAACAACCCAAACCAACCCAGAGCATTCATACACATATTCGTATGTGTATGTTTGCGGTGGGTTTTTTTCCTCTTGGCTCCGATCTCCACAGATAAGAGCAGCGGTGAAAAGTTTATTTTTCATTGCTGCTGCTGATGCGCGTTGTAGCAGAGAGCAGCGGAAAAGGGAAATGGGTGATTAAAAAGGGGAGAAGGAGGAAAAATCCTCTGTGGAGACCATGCTCGAAGTTAGTTTCGGGAGCCCCTTTCCGTACGCAAGGGGCTGGCGACGCTTACCAACGCGCGCAACTTCCGCGCAACCTCTCCGCGGCTTATCTGCTCAGCTCCCGTTCGAGGCCGGGGACCCGGACTGACCCCGGCGGGGCTGCGCGATCTTGGGCAGTTATCCGTAGCGCGGCGCGGCGGGTGTAGGGCGGCGGGGCGAGATCCGCCGGAACCCCGGTGGTCTGCGAGGTGCGGGCCGTGTCCCCACTGCACCGCACGGCCCCTGGGCAGGAGGGAGGAACGGGCTTTGGGAAGGGGTGAGGGCAGGGAGAGAGTGCGGGACGCGTTTCCTGTTTCTGCTGTGGAAAGGGAAAGGGGCGAGCAGATGCTTGGTGCTGTGCAGGGGGATACCCCGGCTTGGGATGTTCTTGCGGTTGGGAGGGTAGGTGCTGCTTGTAAGAAGGGATCCGAGCTTGAGGTGATGTGAGGAGGTAGAAAAGGGAATATGGCCCTTCGGGGCGCAAGTGCTGCTGGTTAGTGGGGAGGCAGGGTGCCCCCGGGCCATCCCTGGGAGTGTGTATTTGCTGCAGGGAATGCAGCTGGTGTTGCCTGGAGGGTACAGATGATGCCCTGGAAGTAGCTGCTGTACTGGGGGAAGAAAACTGGGGAGAGAGGGAGGATGGATTCATGTTGCAGATGCCGCACTCCCTGCTGGTGGTGGCAGTGGCTGTGGGTGGTGAAGGGGGGACTGCCTGCTACTTCCCCTCCTTCTCTAACACCACCTCTTCCCCTGTGTCTCTCTCTTCAGCACTTGATCCTCTTCCTGCTCTTCGTTGGACCTTTCAACTGCTTTGCCAGTTACAGCCGTGCAACCGAGCTCTTCTACAGCCTCAACGAAGGGCTGCCTGCCGGTGTGCTCATTGGCAGCCTGGCCCGTGACCTGCGGCTCCCAATGGCTAGTGGGCAGCACCCTGCAACCTCCCAGCCCCCACTCTCCTTCACCCTGGCTTCCCATGGTTTTGGGGAACAGTATGTGCAGCTGGACAACCGCTCCGGAGAGCTTCACACCTCAGCTGTGGAGATCGACCGGGAAGCTCTGTGTGTGGAGAGCAGTGGGGCCACCATCTTTGGGGCAGTGGCTGGTGCCACCTCTTCCTCTTCTTCACCCTTATCTGAGTCCTGCCTGCTGCTCCTGGATGTGCTGGTGCTGCCACAGGAGTACTTCCGCCTGGTGAAGGTAAAAATCGCTATCCGGGATGTCAATGACAATGTGCCCCGCTTCCCTGTGCCCCACATCCAGCTCTCGGTGCCTGAGAATGCACCTGTGAACACCCGCTTGGCTATTGAGCACCCTGCCTTTGACCCTGACATGGGCACCAATGGTGTCCAGACCTACCGCCTGCGAGATAACTATGGTGTCTTCACCCTGGATGTGGAGGAGAATGAGAGTGGGGAGAGGACTCCCTATCTGATCGTTATGGGGGCTCTAGACAGGGAGACAAGGGAGGAGTATGTCACAGTCATTGTTGCTGAGGATGGGGGGACTCCTCCACTCATGGGCAGTGCCACCCTCACCATCAGCATCAGTGACATCAATGATAACTGCCCCCAGTTCAATGACTCACAGATCAATGTCACTCTTTATGGGAATTCCAGTCTAGGGACACACGTGGCCACTGTCCACGCTGTAGACATGGACCTTGGATCCAATGCCCAGATCTCCTACTCCTACAGCCAGAAGGTCCCCCAGCCATCCAGAGACTTATTCCATCTGAATGAAAGCACAGGAGTGATCACGCTCTCCAGTAAGGTTGATGGAGACACTCCAAGGCTTCACAGGCTAATCATCTTGGGCAATGGTCCTGGTTGTATCCCTGCGGTGATCACAGTGCTTGTAACCATCATCAAAGTCATGATGAGGCCACCTGAAGTTGTCCCTCGTTTCATAGCTAATGAAGCAGAAGGGGTGGTGTACTTAAAGGAATTGGAGCCTGTCAACACACCAATAGCATTTTTTACCATCAAAGACCCTGATGAAAAATACAAAGTCAACTGCTATTTGGATGGTGATGGGCCTTTCAGACTTTCACCATACAAGCCATACAACAATGAATACCTGTTGGAGACCACAAAGTCTTTGGACTATGAGACACAGCAGTTGTATGAAATCTCTGTAGTTGCATGGAACTCAGAAGGATTTCATGTCAACAAAAAAATCAAAGTACAGGTTCTGGATGATAACGACAACTCACCAGTTTTCTCTCAACAGCTGATAGAATTATCCATTGAGGAGAACAATATTCCCAACGCTTTCTTGACCAAACTGCATGCCACTGATGCTGACAGTGGAGAAAGAGGGCAGGTGTCCTATTTTTTAGGTTCTGATGCCCCTTCCTATTTTTCTTTAGATAAAACCACAGGAGTTCTTACAGTTTCCACTCAGCTGGACAGAGAAGAAAAAGAGAAATACAGATACACTGTGAAAGCAGTAGATTCTGGGTTCCCTCCAAGAGAATCAATAGCAACTGTCACCATCACTGTATTGGATAAAAATGATAATAGTCCTAGATTTATCAATAAGGATTTCAGCTTTTTTGTGCCAGAAAACTTTCCAGGTTTTGGTGAAATTGGAGTTATAAGTGTCACAGATGCTGATGCAGGGCAAAATGGATGGGTTGCTCTTTCAGTTCTGAATGGAAGTGATATTTTTGTCATAGATACTGGAAAGGGAGTTTTGAGAGCTAAAGTCTCCCTGGACAGGGAACAGCAAAGCTCCTATGTTCTGTGGATTGAAGCAGTCGATGGCGGTGATCCTGCCCTGTCTTCTACAGCCAAAATAACTATCCTTCTTCTGGACATAAATGACAATCCCCCTTTGGTATTGTTTCCTCAATCTAATATGTCTTATTTGCTGGTCCTTCCTTCTACACTTCCTGGCTCTCCCATCACTGAGGTCTATGCTGTTGATAAGGACACTGGCATGAATGCAGTCATAGCTTACAGCATCATAGGAAGAAGAGGCCCCCGACCAGAGTCATTTAGGATTGACCCTAAAACTGGTAATATTACCTTGGAAGAGTCACTGATGCAAAATGACTATGGCCTCTATCGGCTGCTCGTAAAAGTTAGTGATCATGGCTATCCAGAACCTCTCCATTCCACTGTCATGGTGAATCTTTTCGTCAATGACACTGTTAGCAATGAGAGCTACATTGAAAGTTTGCTAAGAAGGGAACCTGATATCAGTATAGAAGAAAAGCAACCTCAAATATCCATAGAGCCTACGCATAAAAAAATTGAGTCAACATCCTGCGTGCCTACCCTGGTAGCTCTGTCAATAATAAGCTTGGGTTCAATCGCTTTAGTAACAGGGATGGGCATTTATATCTGCCTAAGAAAAGGGAAAAAACATCACAGAGCAGATGAAAACCTGGAAGTACAAATCCCACTAAATGGAAGAATTAACCTGCATATGTTGGAAAAGAAGCCAATGGAGATTTCTAACATTTGACATTTCTTTGTGGATAAATCAAACACCTTGGACAAGGAAAAACCTTGGACAACTCTGAATCACCTAGCTGTGGGTTGTATTGACAGATGTTGCAATGAGAGACTGCTAATTTATAACTTAATAATATTATAATTGTAAATAGCTGTTTACAGTTTTTTTTAATTCAAATTCAGTGTACAGCTTTTCTATGAAACCTTAGTAACTAACAGCTAGCACCCTCTCTATAAATACATGGACATCATTTGCAGCTTTCATAAATCAGTAAAAGCAGTGATCATAAAAAAAGGGAAGGTAAGACGATTCCTTAAACTCAAGTTTTAAAAGTCTTTTTAACCACAAGAGGGCATCAGATACTCCAGAGCAGGGAACTGTTCGAAGTACTGTTCATGAGATAAACAGAGTATATTTTAAATGCATTGGTTTTAATATAAAATACACATTGGCATACAGATGAAAAAAAAAAAAGTCTGTCCCAATGTATGTATAATTAAAAGAATAAAGATGCACTAGTAACAGTAATAGTAAAGAATAAAAGAAGTAACAATAAAGGATAAAAAATGCACTAGTAATGAAAAAAAATAAAACTGAATGTTTATTACCTCACAAGCAAAGCTTCTAAAGTAGGATAGAAAAGGCATTAACAAGAAGTGCAATTTCTGTTGAGAAAGAATGCAAGCTATTGTAATGAGAATCTGAACTGCTGTGACATATCATCTTTCATTTGCTCCAGATTTCACCCACATTATCATTTGCTCTAGCAATCTGCTGGTCGTTTTTATGGAAAAATTATATTTAATATTTCCTACAGCAAATAATGACAGAACTCCATGCTCATCCTCATAAACATGCCAGATGCAAGGAAGCAAGGGAATGGCTAAATCTTCAGTTGTCACAGAAGTGGTGATATTTTTTGTACTTTGAGCAATCTGTCAGTAGTACTCCATCAGTTTGGTTGTGTAATAGTTTTTTCATGTGATACTTCTGAATCTGATCTGCCAGATGGAAACAAAAATTGCTTCATATTCTAAGGAATCATAGGACTTAGTTTATTCTGACTGTTGCTCCTTTCTATATTGCTATTTCATGTGGGAGATCTTGTTTCTGACTTTTGGTGACCATTCCTGATTCCTCTTCTTTGGCTTTGATTTTGGATTAGATCCAAAATCTAACTTGTCAGACTGGTAGCATATTTTCTTGATAATTTATTCTTTGCTGTATCCTCTGTAACAAAGCAGCAGGTTTATTGGTGATCTATCACTTTCATTCCATTTTAAGAGCTGAGAACTATCTTTTGTATGACAATTATATCAAATTTCTCTGTGTGAACAAGATAAATTAGTGTTATGCTTAAAACTGATTATTTTGATTTCTGGCATCAGATGTCTGTAATGTACCAAAAGTGTTTATATGTCTGCAAATTAAAGCTATATATTTTCATAATAACTTATTCTCTGCCTCTCTCCTAGAATTTTAAGTATAAAACTAAATATTATTTTACTTATAAGAAATGCATATTTTGCAAATGCTTCAGTGATGGCTATCTTGTCTGACATGTCATAATACTTCCCCAAATCAGCACACTTCAAAATCATTAATGAGAATTTATGTACTTTTTGAAATTACTGGCAAAGACGATTGTATTTTAGCAGATGTAGGTGAGGGCAACAGCTGATACCTGGTTTAAAAGTAGGGAATGCAATCTGAGGCAGGTTTTGATTTTTCTCTCTGTGACTCACACATTACTTCACTTTGAGCCTATTGAAATGTTAAACCTTCATATCGATATTGGTTCTGCTTAGCCTAAGTAACAGTATTAGCATAATGCCCAAGTTATGCCATTCTACCTATAAGAAATAGCTATTTTTTCACATTAGAATATTTTGTTTATATACAGTTTGATACTTGTGTTTCATGAAAAATTAATTCAGACTGTCAGAGGTTTGTGGTTAATCACTTTTTAAGATTTATTTTCGTATTATTAAAATGCAAAAATCGTATGAATGTCTGAAATGCATTTGTCACAAAGAGACACTGTTTGTTATCTCTGAAGAAAGGGCACATTAATTCTTCAGAAATGGCTTCAGTATTACAGATGCTCTGTATTGCAGTGATGGTGAAGCCAGATCCTCTGCAGTTTTTAATTCAGTAAGGAGGCAAGGTAACTGAAAGACAGGATTCTTTCATTCCTTTCAGTTGAATTAGGTGCCTAATATCTTCTTAAGACAATTTAAACAGGAGCAATACAATATAATATAACCATGAACCTGATCCTTCAGTGTGTATTCACGTGACATGGGTCAGATACTTTTTTTAGGTTTGATAAATACATAGTCTTGAACCTGTTTGATTAAGTTTCCTGAGTTTGAATGTGCTGTTCCTGTGGTTTGTTTGTTTGTTTGTTTTGGGTTTGGGTTTTTTTTCTTTTTTGGTTAGTGTAGTTCAAACACATTTTCTAATATGTAATAGATGTAGTGGTATGAGCCTGTTAAAATGAAAGTACTGCTTGTGAAGCATTCCACTCTCACAATTTTCTACACATTTAAAGAAAATTGGTTTGAAATCACACCTTCAGCCATACCAGCACCACTGCTTGTGAACAATACTTTACCCTGAATAATACTTCTCAGAGTAATAGAACATTTTTGCCTTCCTGTGGGTAGCCTTTGGGTAGGTAATTCCACTGAAGATGGCAAAATATGCAGACTGAATTGGGTTTGTCTTAGAAAAACCCTCCATATTTTATGTTACTTAAAAAACATACAGCTGGTATCAACAAGTAATAAGCATGATATTTAAGCCTGCAATGTTGAGCCTAACAGTGATAAAATAAAAAATCAATAAACCCAGGAATCTTGAATCTGTAGAACCTGGGAATTTCTTCTCCAGAAAAATGTTCTTTCCCAGTGTAAAAATGCTTGTTGCTGGCTGTATAGTAAACAGTTCTGTGACACTGCTGTTTCCAGAGTATCCCATACTGAAAATCCTTTAATGTGCAAACACATTTTTAACAAGTATAACTAAAGTAAATTAGATTCAAATATAAAAGGCCTATTTTATTACCACCTTGTGCAGTGCACTTGCCAAAATATATGCAAATCTTGTTGACACTGGTAGTTGAGCTGGCACAAAAATAAATGTCTCATTCATTTACAGTATCCATTGAACAATCTTAGAATAAGTGGGTGCTATTTGTTTATTTTTATGAAAAAAGAGATTGTCCTAAGCTTTGTATTCCCAGAGTCTCCTAAACTTGCCTTGCAGACACTTTATCATTAGGATTTACAATTTAAAAAATAAAAGACAAGTAATGGGCAGTGAGCCCAGTGGCAGTGGACAGAAAAAGCAGCTCAGTCTTCTCTTTCTATTTCATTTTATTCTTTTTAAAGGAACTCTCTGAAGTTACTGTTTTGATGCAAAATTAACACTGGGATGAATATCAATAAAGGATGAAATGTGAAAGTGTGGAGGGGGAATTAGAGCACATTGCTTTTTCTTATGTCAGAACTCAGAAAACAATTCATCTTGCGGCGTTTTAAGTTGTTTTTCCATGCCAATGGCCAAATATGCAACTGTGCCAGAGTCCTCTGAGGAAAATGTAAAAAGCTCCCACTATCTTAATAGGATGTCCAATGAGAGATACAGTGTTAGGGCAGAATTTGGCCTTCCTGAAAGCAATAACAAACCTCTGTTTGCTGACTAGGGTTTCATTGTAAGTTTTCTGCCCCCAGCTGCTGTTTTGGGAAAGTTTCATTAAAATAAACATGTGAAGAGGATGGGTAATCCTCTAAATGACTAGCATTTCACTTCCTGGTTCAAAGGAATGAACTGTCACGGAGCAGTGGCCTGCATTGTAAAAGTACCTAGCAGTTTGGCATATGCAGAGATACACATTACCTCTGACACAAATCATCAACTAAATATGCAGTATTACTTTTCATGGTTTACACGTATTATCAGAGCCATACAGGAAGCTGACTGCCACTTTCCCTGTACTGTTGTCACCACCTTCTCACAGCCATTAGTTTCTATGTATGTTCCTTCTCACTCATGTAACTATCAAGTCAAAAACAGCAAAACAATTAATTATGTAATACTAGCCAGCTAAAATGCAAAACTTTGATCTAGTTCTTTCAGTTCTTTGGTGTTTGAGGAGCTAAGCACCTTTGGCTTCCTTACCAAAACAGTTTAAGGGAGATGTCTAGTGAAATTTTAAGTGGAAATAAAGATAATTCAGCACCCCTGCTTCCTATAGATTCCTGTACATTTTATATGCATAGCAGTTGCTCAGACAGACAATAGTTGCAGGAATTAGTTTTATGCTTTATTTTAATAGTGTGGGAAATGTTCTGAGTAAACTATCATAAAGTTCCTAAATTACAGGTTCCTAATGTTGCTCAGTTATGAAGCTTCAACTGATTTGTAAAATGTCATAATTTACAGTTTTCTGAGTTAAAGCATGTGCAAAAATACCTGTGCAGGCAAGTGTTGCGATTTCCTTTTCAGTCTTTGTACCAGACTGAACCAGCAGATAAGATAAAACTGCCATCTGCATTTGGAGATGGAGGCATTTAAAAATTTTGGCTCACAAAGAAATATAAACAGCTCTGTTTTTCACATTATGGACAAGAAAAACACTTTCATTCTTATCACCACAGATTTATAGGCTGCATACTCTTTCTAACATGATGTATATGAATGTTTTAGTGTTTTCTGCTATATTTGCATTCCAGTTTCATCAGGGCATGAATTTCAAAGGCCAGATTTCAACTCCTAAATATTTCTGATGACAGAGTGCTTTGAACAGGTGCTGAGAAAACATCATTCTGAATGAAGAAATATTGACTCAGTTACAATGCTTTCAGTCATTCATTCCACTGCTTGTGAAAACAAATATATCGTTAAGTGTTTGTGTTGCAGGTTTCCATCTTGCTAGCTATGCTGCTGGTAAGTAGTAAGCATTTAGCTGAAATAAATTATACGGGATCATTTAAACGATGTTCAAATTGAGAGGACTTGCATGTTAAACATGAAGTTGGATGTTATTCTCTCCCAGCAGCCCTAGTAATGTCAATTCAATCTTCTAACTATTTTTTTTATTTTCCATCTACAAAGTTTTGGTTGAATATTTGTCTTCAGAGCAAGTCAGTGAGTTGAGAACTCCTACCTCTTCATACAGAACAGAGTGGCAGCTTGATTTCTCTGCCTGTGTGTCAGCATCTAGGGCTGCTTGAGATGCCTTAAGGTATCCCACCTGGCCTCCAGCTGCAAGTCTTGGGGTGCAGGCTTTCCATCAATGAACCATTGTATGTGCCAGCCTAGTGTAGATGCTTTGTATATTTGAGGAGGGATTCACTAAACAAGCATGTGTGTTACAGATATCCTTTGATAAGATTCAGCTCTATATTTATACATCAATGTTGAAATGTCTACATACAGGTATAGATCAATGAGCTAGGCATCTACATACACAGACTATAGTCTGTGAGTCTTATCAGCACAGTCAGTAGAACTTTGCTCTAAAGTAGGCATTCAGGGCAAAGTTTAGTTGCTTTGAAAATTAATATCAAGTGCTATCCAGAATGCCCTTTAGCATCTCAAACTTCTGCATAGGGCTGTCAGGGAGACTAGTGCCTTTCTAAAGTAGTAGCTAGATGCCAAGAGTACAAAGATGCACCTAAAATAACATGACAAAACTATGGATTGGCATGCAATCCCACTGGTAGCAACATATAACATATCTCTTAGCTCCACTCAGTAGAGCTTGAGAGACTATAATTGGAACATAACACATATATCATACAGAGACATCCTTAGCATCAGAACCAAAAAATACCTACAAGTCTAAAATGCAACAATTATCATACCTACTTGATAAACTCTGAAACCAAAATTAATCCCATTTTATTGTAGTGATTTAGTGAAGCCATCTGTGCCCCCTGCTGTGAGCAAAGAGATAAAATATCTTTTCTTGCAGGCAATTCAGGTGTCTGGTAAGTGCTGGAGTTGTTAACTTTTCTCCTCTAAGTTTACAGGTAACTCAGGGTAACTAAGATTTCACTTTGTGTTTCAGTAGAAGAGAAATTTAGGCCATGAAGCGAACTACAGATCATGGTGCTATGCATTCCCACTACATTAGAATGCATGGAATTAAATTGCTGTCTCAGGAAGCACAAGAACAGTCAGTGCACTTGCAGTCAGTGCAGGTGCCTGGAGCTCACATGACTTTTAATCTGCCTTTCAAACACTGTGTTATAGGCTGCAGGGCTCCTTCCATTTAGGTTTCACTGTCAAAAGGTTCTCATGGCTTTATCTTTCTTTACCATTTTTCTTTTTTCTTGTTATTGTTTTGGTTTTGTATTTGTTTTCTTTCAAAGGATTGCATACAAGTCACTTAGAGATCACAATAAAAGAAGATGTAACTTTGATTAATATAATGGCACTGAGAAGGTGAGAAGATTGGACTATTTTCAGAGTGTTCTCAATTGTTTATTTGGAGGGGATGCTAAAGGCATCTTCTGGTAAGGACACTCAGTAGCCTTCTTCTGGAAACTGGGCTATTCTGTTTAATACAAAGACTCAAATGCCAAACTCTTCTGAGGTTGAGGAGACACATTCATGCAAGTCTACTAGAGGAGCATACCAGGAAACTGGAGATACTTGGCCTTGAAATGGTGCTCCAAGTACATTCAAAATTTTCCTTCAAACAGTCATTGAGGGTGGGGAGAAAACGAGGGAAATCACAGTCCTCTGCTCCTCCCCCCTGCCCCCTGCCCCCAGTAAGTGGCTTGGGTATTTAAAAAAAAAAATAAGAAAAATTTAAAACTTTTAAAGAGTTACCTCAGATCTTTTTCAGAGGTATTAGTCTCATAGTTCAGACTAATTTCAATCCTATTCTCTTTATTCATTCTGTAATCCCCTTAAAGTTACAGTCTCAAGACAGTTCGTGGTAGAAGCAGGTCTTCCTCTGCTTAAGGCTATATTTTCTGAGGAATGTATTTATAAAGGATCTGCTGACAATCACAGTACAAAGCAGAACTCCTCGAGATATGTTTCAGTTCAGGACAGACTGAAGTAGAGAAGAGCAAAAGACAGAAAGAATAAATAAATGCAGTCAAAATAAAAGGGCTCTTTACAAAGATTGCATGTGGGGGAAAAAAAAAAAGGAACTCGTCAGAAACAATATAAAAATTTTTTTGATCTACAAGATTTATTGTGTATTGTCAGCAGGGTTAATAGTCCCATTTCAGCAATACCTCATCCATTTTCTTAACCTGTAAGGATGACAGCTTGTTGCAGAATATTGGGATTTCCTGACACAAAGTGCTAACACAAAATACATTAAAAACTGATTCTCATTGTCAGCAGGTCAAAGTCGTACATGGAAAAAAAGGCTTTGAGTAGGGTATCTTTAAAGTGTCGTTTCATTATGATAACAGCATTCTCTTTTCATGGTTATTTTTTGTAGTGTTATTATGTTGGATGCATTCATTTTTGCTAATTCATGACAAAAAGAACTTATTAGAAACATTTGCATCTTCTCAGACAAAATAAAGATGATATAGTGACATAATGTTTCTAGTGAATGCTGTTAATGAAATAAGATCCCTTTTTTTGATGACACACAAATAGCAGACACGCTTCTGTGCTCATAAAATGCATAATGATAACATAACCTTTCTTTTGATCTTTATAAATAGAATAAACATTTCATTATAGTAGGAAGAAGAGGGTTCTGATATCGTGACCAGCAGGTTGAGGGAGGTGATCCTGCCCCTCTACTCTGCTCTTGTGAGACCTCACTTGGAGTATTATGTGCAGTTCTGGTGTCCTCAATATAGAAAGGACATGGAGCTGTTGGCACAAGTCCACAGGAGAGCCACGAGGATGACCAGGGGACTGGAGCATCTCCCATATGAAGACAGGCTGGGAAAGTTGGGTCTGTTCAGCCTGGAGAAGAGAAGGCTGCGTGGAGACCTCAAAGCAGCCTTCCAGTATCTGAAGGGAGCCTACAGGGATGCTGGGGAGGGACTCTTCCTTAGGGACTGTAGCGAAAAGTCAAGGAGTAATGGAGGTTTAGATTGGATATAAGGAAGAAATTCTTTACTGTAAGGGTGGTGATGCACTGGAATGGGTTGGGCAGGGAAGTTCAAGGCCAGTTTGGATAGAGCCTTGTGTGACATGGTTTAGTGTGAAGTGTCCCTGCTTATGGCAGGGGGGTTGGAATTAAATGATCTTAAGGTCCTTTCCAACCCTAACTATTCTATGATTCTATGAATATCGCTGTGTTGACACAGTGGAGATCCTGTAGATATTTTTTATTAAAATATATCCAAATGGATGCTTTGCATATCTATCTAAAAGTCACTTACATGTTTTGAGGGTGTCTTTTTCTTTATAAGTCATAAGAGAAAAGCAAAGGTAAAACAGTTATATTGGTGTTCCTTTTTATTTATTTTTGTTTACCAAGCTAAGTTTAGCTGAATTGAAAACACAAGAATGCTCATTTTTAACAAGCTTTTCCTTGAATTTTAATTTAATTTTCAGAAACATCATATATAAGGTTATGCACCTGAATATGTGAATATCTGAAAAGCAATAAAGAAAGCAAGCATGCAAGGAAAAGAAATGTTCTGGAGTATAATTCAATCTCATGCATTCAAAATAATGTAATTAATGTATTAGGCTCCTCAAGGATGTTTTTCAGTATGATTATATACAATGAAAACAATTCAGTACCTTAATCTGCATGTGCTTAGAACAGATCCTCAGAGTCTTGCCTGCAGACCTTCAGGACATAGGTAGCCTCATCTCTCATTAATTTAAATGCCATTTAAAAATGTTCAAGTATTCATGTTAAACTAAAGTTTAATATGCAAAAGTCAAAATAGCCAACATTGTTTATCCCCATTGCAGCTGCTCTGAAGACCTACGAGGATGATGGAAAAAGTGCTGGGGAAGGGACTCTTCATCAGGGACTGTAGCGATAGGACAAGGGCTAATGGGTTCAAACCAAAACAGGGAAGTTATATATAAGGAAGAAGTTCCATCTCTGGAACTCTGGAAGAATGCTCCATCTGTGGCAATGTTTAAGGCCAGTTTGGACAAAGCCTTGAGCAGCATGGTTTAGTGTGAGGTGTCCCTGCCCTTGGCAGGGGGGATGGAACTAGATGATCTTAAGGTTTTTCTCAACCCAAACCAGTCTGTGATTCCATGATTCTAAGACATCAAAAAAGATATGTTGAAGGGTCAGACTATTTTTATGAACTGTAAATTATGTTTTCTATTACTTTTGATATTGAAACTGAATCTTTCAACATCTATCCAACAGCAACTTTATTTGACAGAGCACATTAGACAAGTATCTTTATCAACAGAATTATGATCCCTTACAAGATATCAGAACAAAATGTCCAAGATGGTTTTGGTTGTTTTTTTTGGTTGTGGGTTTTGGGGTTTTTTCCCCCACAATTTTAGCTTTTGAAGTAAAAAAGTTACATTATTAAAAAACAATACTTTTTTTTTTTTTTTTTTTTTTTTTTTTTTTTTTTTTTTTTTTTTTTTTTTTTTTTTTTTTTTTTTTTTTATTTTTTTATATTATTTTTTTTTTTAT
>NDXB01016399.1:18710-35894 GCA_002631895.1 Agapornis roseicollis
TTTTTTTGCCTGCTATTATCATCTATGATTCAACATCACGGACGTATTACAAAGCATTTAGTCTCATATTATTTTTTTCATAGTCTTTGGTAGTATACAGTGGTTTTCAAAATACACTTTTAAATTCTGGCTTGAAAGTTAATGAAATTAAAAACTACTGAAGGCAGAGATTTAATTTCTAGCAGTATCCAGAAATGCCAAGTCATGAGTGATCCCCAGCTCAGATTCATGCAACCTAAACTTCAGGCATCTGTATAAACAAGTGAGGATTACATACACCTAAGACTGCTTCTTTAATCAAGGCAACTCTAGAAGCTGTTTCTTGGGAATGTAGGTGGTTTATGACAGTGCCCGCATTGCTCCCAATTTACTCTAGAAAGATATTACATCAGGGTCCTTGAAAAGGTACCTCAGTTAAATATCTCAAATTAAATAGAAAGAAACTAGACTACATACTGTTTTTGTTTTCTAATTACAGTGGATTGGAAAAATTCCTGAAGTGTTATGCCCCATAAAACCTCTATACACATTGAGATAACTTCTTTTTCTGAGTATGGAAGGTTTTATGTGTGTTTGGCTTTTACTTTAATCTTTGTTAGCATGAAAGCAAATTTCTTTGAAGTGATGGGGACAGCTGCATTAGATAGAACTGACACATTTTTTGCTGTGTCAGTTGCAGTTTGTAAAAATGAAAACCCACAAATCTCAAAAAGAATGAAATACAGCAGACATAGAGGCAATGAACAGTCTCTTCCCTACTCTGTCTTCCTCAGTCTGCAGGTGATAGATTGCAGGGTGCTGAGTATGCAATTCTTTGATGGAAGTTGTGTGCGTGTTAGAAACGCTATGTCAGAATGACAAAACTGTTATGTGAAAATATGCTGAAGGGGAGTGAAAAAAAAAAATTCCTTCTAGCCTAATAAAAATGCACAGATTCTTGGTAAGATTTTGAACTGTTGCATAGGTCAAATAGCTAGAGGAGAACAGCTTGTAGCATTGTTACCTCATAGGCAAATTAGTTGAGCCATTTTCTTTGAAGGTAAAGACTATATAGAAATAATATACTTTAATTCGGGGTACTTTTGAATTGAGTGTTCTACAAGATGACCCGGGTGGAAAAAACAATTTGATATATGAAAACCATCTCTGCAAGACATGCAGTTTTTACAGACTGTTTTCAGATAATGATTGACAATAAGTTACAGTAAAATTGAAAACATTTACACACTGTTACGGGGTTTTGGTCACTTTCAATCAACTTTAAGGAACTAAAAAATAAAAAGACTAGCATAGTAAACAATATGAATTCTCTGAAATGTATTGAAGACAATAAAAAGAATTGTAAGACCCCTTTGAGCACATCCTCTGAGGGTCAAACTCAAATCACGTATTAGAAATACTAATACGCATTAGGTTATATTTCATTGAAATTTGGACACATGAATACTTTACAAGATGCTTTTAAGAAGACATTACTGATTTTTTATTGAACTAGATACCATTCCCATAAATACATTTGAAAAGAAAGAAAATAAACATGTGAAAGAATGCTAATAACTTAGATGTAACTAAGAACAATGGAGAAGGTAGTATACTAGTAAAAAAAAGAATAAAGAAGGGTATCAACAGAAGTTAGAATAGACAAGATACCAAAATCATTCAGTGGAACAAGTGTCAGTAAAATGAGGCAGGAAAAGAGAAAACAGAAAGGTTTTAAGAATTCATGTGTAA
The DNA here is from genome assembly GCA_002631895.1 of Agapornis roseicollis. Classification (NCBI taxonomy): domain Eukaryota; kingdom Metazoa; phylum Chordata; class Aves; order Psittaciformes; family Psittacidae; genus Agapornis; species Agapornis roseicollis. Next base: position 20,442 of record NDXB01016399.1, read on the forward strand.
GTAAAAAAAAAAAGTCCAAAAATTATACACCCAAATGCATGTGGATTTTTTTTACCTCTAGGTTATAGGACTGCCACCTATGAATGTCACCTTAATTCCAGGTGTTTTGTATATCAGTTCCTTGATGTGTTCAGCCTCCTTTGATTTCTCAGAAAGTATTTTATTTCTTTGATACATAGTGCCATGGTCTCTCATAATTTGTTAATCAGATATTTGTGACATCTTCCAGGTAATAAAGTAGCTGAAGATCAAAAGATAAATATGGGCTGTACTGAAAGAGCTGACAAATGCTTAACAACTGAAACTTTCAGGACAGAAGTCATTAACAAATGGGAGAGTGAAGACTGGCACAAGTGAGACAAAGTACCTAGAATAGAATAAGAAGGCTGTTATATGAAATAAATCTATTATTATTAATGTAGGACAATGAATAAAAAGCAGTAGGCCATGGCATCGAAACAAAGTGTCCAAGGCCAAGATCTCCGAGCAATCTGGTCTGGGGAGGTTGGAACTAGATAATCTTTAAGGTCTCTTCCAACTCAAACCATTCTATGATTCTATGAATCTATGAATTAAAAGATAAGAATACATTCATGAAAGTAGAAAAGAACTTGTGCAAAACTTATGTTGTACAGCAAACCTGAATTTACTCCTTGATTAAAACACAAATGTGTGAAGTTAAGATGTAACAGTCAAACTCATGTAAGATATTTGACTTGAACCCAAGATTATATGCTTCAAAATTTAGCATTATGTGATTTCAATAAAGCAATTTTAATAATTTGTCAAGTTAATGGAGTTAATACCAATGAATGACAGGTGCCAGGCAAAATGCCTTCAGTGGGAAAACATCATTTAATGAAGGGTTTTAGAGGTTCTGCAGGTAAAAGTTTTGACTTCTTAACTTAAAGCTGAGACATCTTCAACAAGAGTATGCCTTGGGATAAGACAGAAAAAGAATCAAGGACATGGTCTGTTCTAAAAGTGTAAAATAACATTTACTCATAAACATTCTCCATATCTAAAACTAGAGAAGTAAACTGAATATGAATAAATTAATATATTTTTGTGCCTTACTGGAAGCTTTGATTTTTTATTTTTTTTTTTTTTAAAGCAAAGCAACCTTTTCCTTTCTCATCTCATCCTGCAGCAATTAACCAATGGAAAGTACAGAATAGGGGTATAGTAAGTATTAATGCTTATACATGTTTAGGTGCACATACATATGCATATGTGTGACTCATATGAAAACTATATTGCATTGTCCTGGGTTCAGCAGTAGCAGTCATTTTTTCTCCTTCTTAGTAGCTGGTGCAGCTGTGTTTTTAACTTTCGGCCTGGGAACAGAACTGATAACACCAATGTTTTTAGTTACTGCTCAAATATTTATTCTGACCAAGGACTTTGTGTGTCTCATGCTGTGCCAGGGAGAAGGGGAGGCCGGGAGGAAATAAGGACAGGACACCTGACCCAAACTAGCCAAAGAGGTATTCCATACCACAGCACATCATGCCCAGGATGTAACTGAGAGTTACCCAGAAGGGCTAGTTCTCGGCAGGGTTGGACTAGGTATCAGTTGGTGCTCGGTTGGGCAGGGTGGGGTGAGTTATCTGTTGGTGGTTGGTAAGGTGTTGTATTCTCTTCCCTTGTTATTTCCTTTATCATTATTATTATTGTTGGTAGCAGTAGTGATTTGTGTTATACCTTAGTTACTAAGCTGTTCTTATCTCAACCTGTGGGAGTTGCATTCTTTTGATTCTCCTCTCCATCCCTCTGGGAGCAGGGGGAGGGCAAGAAAGGGGGGTTGAGTGAGTGAATGAGCTGCATGGCTGGGTTTAAACCACAACAGGCATGAATCCCATACTGGAAACATGCATTTCTCTTCTGCATTTCAGTATTAGTTTGTATAATCTTACTCTGATCTCTGTGAAAGCTTTGTGTCCTGTACCACTGAGTGTCCTACTACTGACCAGTAATTTCATTGCTTTTCCTGAAGAGCCTGGCCATGTAATTTCATCTACATTGGTTATGATGAAGGAAACTACTCTTTCAAATTCAAAACAGAGGCCATCAAGGACCCCATACAGAGAAGGGAGGACCAGAGCAAGCAAGGATTCTTGTCTATCATTCAAGTAGAAGCACCCTGTAAGGGATCCCCTTTCTTAACAATGTAGGTGAGGTAGACTATTGTATTACATGGACAGCTGAGGCAGGATGGGCTGGAAATAAATTTCTGCTTAGCTGTATCTAATTGGACATTTGATAGCACTGAAAAGTCCAGTGGGAGCTTAATACTCAGTAATTAGTGGGCAGATGACTGCAGTAAAAGGGGCATTAAATGTAGGACCTCATGCAGTACTGTATAGCAGTGACCTGGCCTGATTTCAACTAACTAGGTGCAATATCCAGCTATTGTGCTTCTGAGACCTCATGCCTCCCACAAACAATACTGTCAGCAGTTATATATTGGCCTTATCACTGTCCTTTTAGTAGCTTTGAAATAATTTTGTAATCCTCAGAAGTTTCAAATGAAATAAGCGACTGCAGTTATTCAATAAAATCTTGCTCCTACTCACCTCATATTACCCATAACAGATAAATCACTGTTTTAAATTGACACCAAATGTAACCAAGTCTTTTTTTTTTTTTTTTTTGTGCTATTATAACAAGGATTTTAAAAATTTAATGAGCTCATTGTAGAAGACCAGTTTTTAATTCTTTTCATTTCAGTCAGTGCCATCATCTTGACTNACTCACCTCATATTACCCATAACAGATAAATCACTGTTTTAAATTGACACCAAATGTAACCAAGTCTTTTTTTTTTTTTTTTTTGTGCTATTATAACAAGGATTTTAAAAATTTAATGAGCTCATTGTAGAAGACCAGTTTTTAATTCTTTTCATTTCAGTCAGTGCCATCATCTTGACTGATCTCTATAACAGACAGTTTGCTTCACTATGCCTTGTAGGTCACCAGTGGGGTTCTTACTTTTCTAGCAGCCATGGTGAAAAGCAAAGGAAGTAAGGAGATAGCATTTTCAAATGGAAGTGTGTATCTTGGTTTATCTTGGATCTGTGAAGGATATCAGGCCACTGTTCAATATACAGGAATTTCTATACAATCTAGAAATTTGTCTGATTATGGCAAGATTTTTTAACTGTTTTCATAATTGTCTTGTCTTTGGCCGAACCAGAAATGGGCATTAAAAAAAAAAAAACAAGCAACCCAACTCAAAACTAATCTGAATCAACCAACCAACTAAACAGACATACACTCCCACTCCCCACCCCCCAGAATAACTATGTATATCCAGTAAGTGTGCTTAAATATAATAGGTACTTTCTTATTCTGAAAGAAGACAGTCATCAGAAGCATGTTGGAGGGAGGGATGGGTCTGGATGGATACACCCCTGTGTAAAACCCAGGAATTTCTAAGGTCCTGATACACTGAGAAAGCCTTTAAATATAGGGTTTCAATAGTTTTTAATAACCCTTTTTGATTAATTTCAGCTTTCTTCTTTCTGAAAATGTAACAATACATTGGCTTGAAAATATCTCATCACTCTGCTTATCAATAGTTACATGCTCACTAAGACAGGACGCAGAACTGCTTAAAGCAGTCATACTATTAAAGTAAATGCACTTAAAGCACAATACATTGATGACAAATATTTATTCTTTTAGAGGAAAAATTTGTGTACTCAAAGACTGCATTATTTTGGTTTCTTTTGAAAAGAAGTGAGGCAGTACTGAAGTACTAACAGAAGTGAAGATGTTACCAATTTGTTCTTCATTATTTATCTATCTATCCTATTTACTTATTTTTTTCCTTTTCCATGGGAGACTGGTATTCACAGTCTTTCTTTGCATGAAGATATTTAAACCCATATCTGAAGAAAATATCCTAATACTATTACTTTATTTAATGTAGCTGGATGGTCTTAATCTCTTTTACTGCTGTTGTACTTTGAATAAACTATCAAATATTAAATAGAGTTCAGAGTTTCTTATCTGCTGGGAAAGAATAGTAACCTTAGACTCTTTCTTTGCTTGTCTGTCTGTGTTCTTCTGTTTGATGACAGTGAAAATTCCTAATTTGTTGCTGATTTTTGATTGAATTATGTTGTTCATTTGTGGATGGTTAAATAAAGGAAATACATTTATAGTGGCTATATTACAGACTGGCATGCTAAGTAATGTTTTTAAAGGAAAAAATAATGAAAACATGACTGAAAAGGGTAATATCAAGATAGAAGAATTAAAGGAAATGAGTAATTAAAGCCTGAATAACCTCCACAGTAATAACCAGAACTTTGCTTTAAGTAAAAACACCTTGTGTGACCAGTAAACCACACAGTGAAAAAAGCAGGAGGAACCAGTCCCACATGTCTGCCTGCAGATACTGTGGAGAGTTTCATCTATTGTTCTATATGTAGGAGCTCTTTGCAAGAGACTGCATAATCATATGTGTGCAGACAAAAATAAACAGAGAAGCACTGAGGATCTGACCATAGTATCTGAACCTCTTCAGTGTTGGGTGGGCTGTAGCTTTTATTTCCTTTTGAAGTGATTAATCAGATGAAGGGAGAGTAGTAATAATTCCTAAGGTGATAGATAGACCTATTAAAATCTTTCACTCCCTTAGTCTCTGTTTAGCTACCAAAATCCAAAATGTATGCTCCAAAATGTATGCTCCAAATGCACATAAACTCTTTCACTGCCCCTCTGCTCAATGCCTTGGAACTAGAGCTAGAATTAGAGTTCTAGGTTTCTGTGGTTAGGTTGTCCCACATGAATTTATGTGTCCTTCTGTGGATTTAGTCCATATTTTCTCCCAAGTAGCTCTGTTGACTAGAGGAGAGGTGAAGCATATAAGAAAAATAGATGTTTTTCTGTTCTTCTGTAATTATCTAGTCTTAAAGTCAAAAGTAGTCTCTTTTCATTAGCTCATTCTTTCTTTCCTGCAGTGAACTTGAATCAAAAGCATTCTGCTTTATCAAAGTCAGAGATTATTGGTACAAATACAAAGTTTCTTATATGAGAATAAAAGAACAGTGAGTTTTTCTTTCTTTAAGGCACCTTTTTTATTTTCTTGCATTTATGGCTTAAAACCTGATCCAACTTAAGTTCTGCCCTGTGACATTAATGTCCTCTCCATCCAGAAACTGTGTATGTCATCCAAGTTATATCACAGTATTTTCATTCATCCTTTCAGTGAATTAAAAGTAGACCATTTTATTTAATGAACCACAACATTTCACCTAATCATAATTCAAGTCAATATTTGCAGCATAACTCTTGGTTGCTGAAGTATCAGATAGCTCTATACTTATCATTACATATATGTTAAAAGTCATTATTAATGATTTAAAAATGCACCAGGAAAGGAACAGATGTAAATTCTTTAGGAAAGGAACAGATGTAAATTCTGAGGCAATTTGGATAGGAAAAATCTCTAGTCCTGATAGTCTTAAGACTTTTCTTGAGTACTGTATTCATCTTCAAAAAGAAACGAACAATAAAAAAAAAAGAAATTTTTCCCAAGTATTCCAACTTACAACTTTGAAAAGAGTGCAAAAATGATTGAAAATCACATCCACTTTGTATTTTATTTTTTTTCTTCTGTGGTAATATTCTTTTATCTCAATGTATTGTTAGCATAATGACATTTTTCAATTACTAAATCAGCAGTGGTAGGTATCCAATCAAGTAAAAAGAAGGCGCAAGATAAGGCATTACAATGAGGAGATAAATATTAGAAAAGCCAGGTTTAGAGGATATTTATTTCTGAAGTTTACACTTAACTGTACATTTCTTCTGTAAGCCATCTACAGTTGATGAATTCACTCTAACCACTATCTCTAAATAATTTATTTTATTTTATTAAGATTAATGAATCTTAATGTTGGATAGTAATTAGAGGGATAGAAGAGTGCAGTCCTGGCTAGCTATACTCTAGTGTAGAATATAAAAAACCATTTACTCAGAACTTCTGAGTTAGACAGAAGTCTAAGAGGAATTCATTCACCTGAAGGACATGAGGATAATGATGAACACTGCTGTTCAATTACCATCTCCACAGTATTTCCAGAAGTAACCATGTTGCTCCTTTCTGACCCACAAGCTCCCTAAAGGCAGTTTATTTCACCATGTCAACACCTTACACAGGTGTGATGAACACCTTTTACAGTAAAATAAATCTGTTTAAAAAGCATTCTCAAATTCTGGGGGAGGTTAAGGGACAGAAGAGAGGGAAGAGTAGTGTGATAATTAAAGTATTTGCCCAGAAATCAGAAAGCTGTACTCAGTTCCCTCAGCTGTCTCAAGGTCCTGGAAAACGTATCTCCAATTGCCAGGAAAGTCTTAACTTGAATCCTGTTCAATACTATTCTTTTATTTCAAGCCTGTGCAGCTGGGATTAATAGATTAAGAAAATTAACTATCAGCCCTTCATGAATTTGAGTATTAGATAATATATTGTTTTGTTTGTAGTCAAATCAAAAATTTTGACTTTCCATAGCACTTTCCACAGCACTCTCCACAGCTAAAATTTGTGTAAAAGGAAATCAGACTTCTTCCATAATTGAAAAAGAAAATCTGGAAAGCTAGGCTAAGAATTAGTGTTTCCAACATTATTTGTTCTTTGCTTGTTAGATGTTTTGTAAGTGCAATGACACAAAAGGCCCAAACAAAGGAAATACCCTTTAAAAAAAATTCATATTAAATTTAATGATATCAGTGTGAAGATGATATGTTTGTACTGAACTAAGATCCCTCAGTGCCTTTCATTTCCAATACACTGATCTCATGTACAGTGAACTGTATCTTCTACTCAGTGGATGAAAATGTTTCAGATATTCAGGCAGATTCTTCACTTTCACAGGTTTTATCCTCTGGTTATTATTCAAGGTGAGGATCTTTGGTTGGGGTGGTAGTGTGTGTTTTGGTTATTTGGTTGTTGTTTTGGGTAGGGATTTTGGTAAATCTTCTCTCGTGGTTTAAGCATAGCTGGTTACTCAGAATCATGCAGCTGCTCACTCACTCCCAGAAATTCCTTCCCCCACTCCCAGAGGGATGGGGAGGAGAATTGAAGACTGTAACTCCCACAGGTTGAGATAAGAACAATCCAGTAACTAAGGTATAACACAAACCACTGCTGCTACCACCAATAATAAAAATGATGAGGGAAAAAACAAGGGAAGAGAACACAACTACTCACCACCCGCTGACCAATACCCAGCCAAACGGAGCAGTGATCTAGCCTTTCTGGGTAACTGCCTCCAGTTCTACATCCTGGGCATGATGCGCTGTGGTATGGAATACCTCTTTGGCTAGTTTGGGTCAGGTATCCTGTCTCTGCTTCCTACTGGCTTCCCCTCTTCCCTGGCAGAGCATGAGATTCACAAAGTCCTTGGTCAAAGTAAACATTACTGAGCAGCAACGAAAAACATTGGTGTTATCACTACTGTTCCCAGGCTGAAAGTCAAAAACACAGCACTGCACCAGCTACTAAGAAGGAATAAAATGACTGTTACTGCAAAACTCGGGACCTCTTGCTACTAGTCTGAGATTTAAACATAAAATTGCTCTTTAAAGGACCAGTTCACAACTGAACTTTACTGCTTGGCCCATTTGGAGAGTTTGTGTCTATCATCCATCAATGTTATTTGCACTCAGTAGTACAACAAGACATTAAAAAGGAAACAGTATATCCGTGTAAAATTAATAATGAACCCATTATATTGATGAACCTTAAGGCACCTCCCTGAAACCAAAACAAATCTATTTTGATAAAGCATACTTCACTTTATAAAAACAAGGTATCTCACACAAGTCACTGGGTTTCAGAAACATAGAGCTTTCATTCCAGAGTTCATCTATGTCATAGTTTAAACCCAGCTAGGCAGCACGTTCACTCACTCAACCCCCCCCTATGGCCCTCCCCTTTTTCCTCCCCGCTCCCGGAGGAGTGGGAGGAAAGAAGAGCCGAAGAAATACGACTCCCACTGGTTCAGATAACAACAATCCAGTCACTAAGGTATAACAGAAATCACTACTGCTATCACCAATAATAATGACAAGGAAAACAAGGGAAGAGGGTATGATACCACCTACCGAAAACGAGCCCAACCAGGAAGTTCCCTCTCCTTCCGGGTAACTCCCAGTTACCTCCTGGGCATGACGTGCTATGGTATGGAATACCTCTTTGGTCAGTTTGGGTCCTGTCCCTCCTTCCTCCCAGCCCCCCTCCTCCCCGCCAGAGCATGAGGCTCACAAAGTCCTTGGTCAGGGCAAACATTGCTCAGCAACAACCAAAAACATTGGCCTTATTGGCCTTGTTCCCGGGTTAAGTCAAAACACCAGCTACTAAAGAGAAGAAAAACTGACTGCAACTGCTGAATCCAGGACAATCTAGTACTTACAGTGTAATAAAATGGACTTTCTTCTTTCTCTGGTTCTTTTTTGAGGCCATGACACAAACATTTGATTTGCAAGAAAAGGCTGTATGATCAGTTCCTTGGCAGAAGTTTAATTTAGTCAGATTTAATTTTAAAGTTCATATATGTCGTAATATATGTATAAAATCATCAGAATATGGCCTACTGCCACTATCAATCCTATAACAAAATTTGTCTAAATTTCTCAGAGGGAGACCTGAGAAGGAAATAATTTTTCTGGTTCACTAAAGTGTTTGGAATTTTAGGAGAATGGTAATGACATATGACACTGTAAGTCTGGCCTCTGAATAACTAAATTAATAGGGCACATTATGTATGTATGAAAGTATGAAATTATTAAATCCCTCATAGAAGAAATTTAATCCAGATCTACATAGAATTATAGAATAGTTAGGGTTGGAAAGGACCTTAAGATCATCTAGTTCCAACACCCCTGCCATAAGCAGGGACACCTCACACTAAACCATGCCACCCAAGGCTTCATCCAATATGGNATCTACATAGAATTATAGAATAGTTAGGGTTGGAAAGGACCTTAAGATCATCTAGTTCCAACACCCCTGCCATAAGCAGGGACACCTCACACTAAACCGTGCCACCCAAGGCTTCATCCAACCTGGCCTTGAACACTGCCAGCAATGGAGCACTCACAACCTCCCTGGCCAACCCATTCCACCATCTCACCACCCTAACAGGAAAGAATTTCTTCCTTATATCCTATCTAAACCTCCCCTGTGAAGTTTGAACCCGTTACCCTTTGTCCTGTCACTACAGTCCCTAATGAAGAGTCCCTCCCCAGCATCCCTATAGGCCCCCTTCAGATACTGGAAGCCTGCTATGAGGTCTCCACGCAGCCTTCTCTTCCCCAAGGTTGAACAGCCTGTCTTCGTATGGGAGATGCTCCTGTCCCCCAGTCACCTTCGTGGCCCTCCTCTGGACTTGTTCCAACAGCTCCATGTCCTTTTGATGTTGAGGAAACCAGAACTGCACACAAGACTCCAAGTGAGGTCTCATGAGAGCAGAGTAGAAGGGCAGGATCACCTCCTTCCACATGCTGGTCATGCCCCTTTAGATGCAGCCCAGGATACGGTTGGCTTTCTGGGCTGCAAGCACACACTGTTGGCTCATGTTCGTGTTCACATCAACCACCACCCACAACTCCTTCTCCACAGGGATGCTCTGAATCTCCTCTTTGCCCAACCTGTAGCTGTGCTTGGGATTGCTTCCACCCAGCTGTAGGACCTTGCACTTGGCATGGTTAAACTTCATAAGGTTGGCATAAGCACACCTCACAAGCATGTCAAGGTCCCTCTGGATGCCATTCCTTCCCTCCAGCATATCCACTGAACCACACAGCTTGGTGTCAACTGCAAACTTGCTGAGGACACACTCAATCCCGCTGTCCATGTCAGCAACAAAGATGTTAAACAAGACCAGTCCCAGCACCGATCCCTGAGGTACAGCACTCGTCACTGGTGTCCAGCTGGACACTGAGCCATTGACTACAACTCTTTGTGTGCGGCCATCCAGCCAGTTCTTTACCCACTGAGTACCCCACCTATCAAATTGATGTCTCTCCAATTTAGAGACAAGGATGTCATGTGGGACAGTGTCAAACACTCTGCACATTTCCAGGTAGATGATGTCAACTGCTCTACCCCTGTCAAACAGTTCCATAGCCCCATCATAGAAGGCCACCAAATTGGTCAGGCAGGATTTCCCCTGAGTGAAGCCATGCTGGCTGTCCTCAAGCACCTTGTTGGTTTTCATGTGCCTTTGCATGCCCTCCAGGAGAATCTGCTCCAAGATTTTGCCAGGCACAGGGGTGAGACTGACTGGTCTGTAATTCCCCGTGTCATCCATTTTCCCCTTCTTGAAAATGGGGGTTATATTTCCCCTTTTCCAGTCTTCTGGAACTTCACCTGATTGCCATGATTTTTCAAACATGATGGCCAGTGGCTCAGCAACTTCATTCGCCAGCTCCTTCAGGACCCGTGGATGGATTTCATCAGGACTTGTGCACGTTCAGGTTCTTAAGATGGTCTCAAACCAGATCCTCTCCTACACTGGGCCCAAGGTCTTCATTTTCACAGTGCCTCCATCTGACTTCCAAGACTTGGGTGGTGCAGTCAGAGCCTTTCCTGTTGAAGACTGAGGCAAAGAAGTCGTTCAGAACCTCAGCCTTCTCCAAATTCTGAGTAGCCAGTTCACCCGATAGCTTCTGGAGGGGGCCTAAGTTGTTCCTTGTCCGTCTTTTATTTGCAATATACCTGTAGAATCCCTTCTTGTTATCCTTAACATCCCTAGCTAAGTTTAATTCTAACTGGGCCTTAGCTTTCCTTACGTGTTCCCTAGCTTCCCAGACAACATCCCTGTACTCATCCCAGGCCACCTGTCCTTGCTTCCACCTTTTATAAGCCTCTTTTTTCCTGCAAATTTTTCTCAGCAGCTCCTTATCCATCCAAGGAGGTCTCCTGGCCCTCCTGCTGCACCTCCTTCTAGTGCAGCAAGACTCCTGAGCTTGTAGCAGGTGATTCTTGAATATCACCCAGCAGTCTTGGGCCCCCCTGCCCTCTATGGCTATATCCCATGGAACCTTACTAAGTAGGTTCCTGAAAAGGCCAAAGTCTGCCCTGTTGAAGTCCAGGGCAGTGAGTTCGCTGCATGCTCTTCTCACTGCCCTGATGATCTTGAATTCTATCATGTCATGATCACTACATCCAAGGCTGTCCTGGAGCATCACATTTCCAACAAGCCCTTCCCTGTTGGTGAGCACGAGGTCAAGCAGGGCACCTCTCCTTGTCGGGTCCTCTATTACTTGCACAAGGAAGTTCTCTTCCACACAATCAAGGAACCTCCTGGATCGCTTGTGCTGGGGCGTACAGTCTCTCCAACAGATGTCTGGGTGGTTGAAGTCTCCCATGAGAACAAGGACCTGCGAGCTTCAGGCTTTTTGATTTCTCTGTGGAGTGCTTCATCCACAGAGTCCTCTTGATCTTGATCTGTAACAGATCCCCACAGTTATGCCTCCCATCGCTGTTCTCCCCTTAACCCTGACCCACAAACTCTCTGTTAACAGATCGCCTGTCCCCACAGAGAGTTCCATAGTCTCCAGCCTATCCCTAACATAAAGGGCAACTCCCCCTCCCTGCCTACCAGGCCTGTCTTTCCTAAAAAGCCTGTAACCTTCCATTCCAACACTCCAGTCATAGGAGCCATCCCACCATGTTTCTGTTATGTCTATTACATCATACCCCCTCAGATGGGCACACATCTCTAATTCCTCTTGTTTGTTTCCCATGCTACGGGCGTTTGTATAGAGGTACCTGATCCAAGCTCCAAATGAAGCCAGCTCATCGGCTGGAGCAGCTGGAATGTCGCTGCATCACTCCAAGCATTTTTTATAGGCAGTATCAACTGACTGGGCATGTTGGTATGGAACAACGCCCCCCTCCCTCAACACATCTAGTTTAAAGCATCCTTGACAAGTCTGGAAAGCCTCTTACCAAGCCCACTCTTCCCCTTATTTATCAGAGCATGTCTACCATCCCCCAAGTAGACCTGAACTACAAACTTGGGTCCTGTGTTCAAGGTACCCAAACCCTTGACCATGACACCACTCTTGTAACCAATTATTAACCTGTCCAATCCTCCTAGATTTTTTAAGGTCCTCCCCTGTATCCTGGAGAACAGATAAAAAACAATCTTAGCTCCAAAGCCCCTAACCACCTCTCCCAGGGCTCTGTAGTTCTTCTTTATGTCCCCCAGGCTACTACTATCCACATCCCTAGCACCCACATGGATCACTAGAAGAGGGTAACAGTCCATGGAACTTACCAGAGCAGGCAGCCTCTCCACAACATCCCTGATCCATGCTCCGGGTAGGCAATACACCTCCCTCGAGACCGGATCAGGCCGACAGATGGGTGCCTCCGTGCCTTTCAAAGCAGAGTCCCCCACTACTAGGACCCACTGCTTTTTCCTGGCAGCACCAGTAGAGATCTTCTTTACCAGCGCCCCAGCCAGCTGTTCCCGATGCAAGCACCTTTCCTCATTAGCCCCCTGCAGGACTGCAAAATGATTCTGGGTGGGGACAACAGATGTAGGAGGAAGGCCCTTGCTTGTAACTGTCCTCTTCCTCCTTTTTTTGTTGGTTTTCTTCATTACTAATTGCCATCCTCCCGGGTTAGCGGCCTCCTTGCTTCCTTCTTCCAGAGGGGAAACTTGAGGCCCCTGCACAGTTGGATCCTGGAGCAATCCTGCTCCCTCTCAGCTTCCCTGACATCTGGAAGCCTATTAACTGCATCCCGCAGCTCAGCCACCTGCTGCAGCAGGACCTCCACCAGTGAGCACCAAGTGCAGCCCTGCCCATTCTGCCCTGCATCTTCCCCTCTCACCGGCTCTGTCTGGGTACCTATGCTGGCCACCGCCAGGGCAGCCAGAGCAGAGCTCCCAGAACCTTACCTTGCTCATATGTCGAGTGCTCACCATCCCGCTCGCCTTCCCACACGAACTGCCTGCTCGCCGCACTCCTGGTCGCTCGCGCTCCCTGGGCAGGTTTTTAACCACTCACAGCTGCCACCAAGCCTCCTGGCTCCGCCCCCGGCGAGTCAGCTCCTTGCGTGAGCTGAGCTGGCGGCTTCCGGGCAAGTCCTGTCAAGGACTTGAGGCTCCCTTGTTGGCTCTTGGCGCTCTGAGGTGAGGCTCCTGGACGCTGATCTCCCCCCACTCTGCTCCGGTGTTGCAGGCATCCTCTCTCAAGCCGCTCCTCTCAGCAATTGATCAGTAATGGCTGCTGATGGCTGGTTTCATTCTCAGTTAAAAATATCCTTCCTGCCCCATCATTTATTCTTCTGGGGTCTCACTTGTTCACTCTTCCTTGCCAAATATTCTGTCTAAGACCTGTGAAACTTTTCTAAAAGCATGTAATTGAAACCCAGTTCATCACAGAAAAAAAGTTTATTTGGAAGAAAACAGTATTTTCTGAGGACAAAATCACTTTACTGGAACATTCTTGGTGGCTGTTCATCATGACCTCTGAGACTTATTTTGACTATTATATGCAAAGATTTCTTATTAGCTTAATGCACACACACACACAAACCCCAAGCAAACAAACAAAATATATGAACAAAAAAACAACCAACCAAACAAAACAAAACAAAAAACACCAAAAACCCACCATGATTTAAAATAGAGTGAAAGAGAAATCCATGGGGAAGTCAGTAGTGCTAGCAGTATGTGTTCATGAGCAGAGCTTGCTGAAACAGATGTTGCCTCTGGTTTGCAATGCCTGCCTCAGGTTATTTTTTATCATTTAAAATTGATAATTGAGTTATTGGCATTATATGCACATAAATTCATTTGAAGATGAGGTTTCTAACTAGATTTTATGACGAATAAGAGTAAAAAGTATAGCCTAATGTTTAAAGCAGGATAAGGAAAGATTTAATTGTAAGTTGTTATGCTCACAATTTGTGTGGGATGTGTCTGGGATAAATTACTGACATCCTATCTTACCCATCAGAGGGAAGAAGATGGTAATATAAACACAGAAAGGCAGTGTGAAGGTTTGTTCACTGCTGAGTCTCAGAGCAGTTCACCTGCACAGCTCCTGCAGAAATGTAAGGTATTATTCTAAAATAATTGTACTAATTACCAAATAGTATGGCATTTTTCTATCTTCAAAAGCACGTTTTAGGAACACAGTGTGAATGCAGGCATTGCTGACATCCAGAATTTCATTTTTAGAAAACTAGACATCAGATTTAGATAGGACACCATGTAATTATAGCACATATTGCATCAGACACAAAGTGTCATCTTTGTTAAAGTGATAATTAATGCATTATATAACTATTTATATAGTGCTGAAGAGCTTGGTGAGAAAGGTGCTTTTTAAATTGAATGATCATTATTATTTGTACCAGTGTCCTTCCATGTAATCATGCTTTGCATTTGTGTCAGTAATGAAAATAAATCCAGTAGTGGTGTTACTTTTCCTATCAAAAACTTTCACAATGGGAAATACAAGAACAGTGCACTCAAATCATCTACATAAAATAAAATATGCTCCTTGATACCAATAGATGTTCCCTCGTATATTGTACTGTGTAATTCCAGCACTCAGCAACCTTCAGCTTTCCTGTTCACACTTGCAAATTAAACCAGGTATGCATGTCTAATTGGCTGCATACTTGTGTAATGTGTAAAAAGCCAGAGAGCTCTTATTAAGAAATTTTACCATTACTTTTAGACCAAACATAATATATTTGACAGTTGAACAGTGGCCTTTTTTATTTAAGACACATTAAGGAGTATTAAAGCATATCTGGCTAGTATGGCTCCAAAGTGGAAAATTTCCTTCTCTTCCTCTGATTTTGCAGAGCAGTTAATATTGTCTTACCTCTGACCAAACCATTCTGGAAACTAGAGTATCTGAAATTACATTGAATTATTTAATTGTGTGGACAGCAAGTAGTTAGTATCACTTCTCAACTGATCACATTTCTATCTATGGCATGAACAGAAACAATTACCAGGCCAATAAAGCAAGAGGTAGTATTTCATGGGATTGAAATCATGATTAGCACAGTGACCTGGTTATGATACAAATTAACTTTCCCTCTAGCTTTTCTTCTTTTTAATAATTCAGATATCCTTTCTCTGAGTTCACTTGCATAACTTTGCAGTCTTTGCAGTCTCGATTTAGCAGTATTTTTAGTATGCTCTGACACTTCTGAACAGCTCTATTAAAAACATCTTGCAAACACTAATTCGAATGTACCCTGTAAAGTAAAAAAAAAAAATAAAAAAAATTGCTCTGGAAAAATATGTTCTGAAGCTATAAAGGTGGGGAGGGACTTGATTTTTTTTTTCATTTATTTATTTATTTTTTTCTGACCAAGCCTCAAGGCTTTGACAACGTTTTTAGTTATACAAACTGGAAATTAAGTTAATTGAACTGCCTTTTTTTTTTTTTTTTTTTTTA
>NDXB01016400.1:0-18076 GCA_002631895.1 Agapornis roseicollis
GTGGCAGGGGTTGGAGCTGGATGAGCTCTAAGGTCCCTTCCAACCCAAACCAGGCCGGGATTCTATGATTCTATGTTAGCAAGTACAACATCTATCTGTTTCTTTACCTGAGAGCGTGCTGCCCAGGCAACTTCACAGCAATGCACGGATGGTGAGGAACTGCTCATCTTGAAGAAAGAAATCTCCAATGAAATCCTTTCATGCTGGCATCGGTACTGTGCTTTCAAGGGGGGTGATGACGAAGGGGGTCTCTTAAGAATCCTTTTTGGTTGATGTTTCAAGAGAAGCTCTGAAAACGAACCCTGTATTCTTTGAGTTGCTGAAATGCCAGTGTGAGAGCTCTGCCTGCCACCAGGCCAGCAGCTTTCCAGGCACCAGCTGCTAAGGTGCCATAGTGCTGAAGCACGAACAGCTTTGGGGAATTCAACCCCCAGGGTCAAAATAACCCGGGATTAAGAGGTTAAACAAGATTTGTTCCTGTTCAGCATCTCCTGCCGCTCAGGAAATCCTACTAACTGATGACCAGGAGAAGGACACGCTCGCCTCTGTAGGAAAATTGTTCCTCCAGCTAATGAGAGCGTGTTGGAACAGCTCCTTGTTTCACCAGGAAACCCTAATCAGGATAATGGGGGTGTTGTGTCTGGTGCTCCTGTCAAAGAGGACAAAAAGGCCATTTCCCTCTCTTCTGCCCCCGGGCAATGTGTTCATGGGGCAGGAGCCAGCCTGCTGCTCCATCAGAGAGCAAGAGGGAGGGAAGGGTGACTTGGGGACAGTCTGGCTCCAGCGCTGGTGAGCTGCTCTGCTAAGGAGGCTGCTAGTTCTGCAGCAGGCATTGGGAGACATGGGATGGGTCACATGAGGGAGGAATGGGGGCATTCCTGTTAACAACAAGCTCCCTTACAGCTGTGCTGTCCTGGCTGTGGGGTTTCTCAGCTCCACGTTACTCATGCTCCCTGGCCTCAACCGGGGCTTGGGGTTGGTTTGGACTCGGTGTGTCTGATGAAACAGTGGCTTTGCAGGGGTAGGGGCGTCAGAAACCCACCCGCAAAAGCCCGTGTGGGTGTACGCAGGGTCTGTGCAGAAGGGAGAGGGGGCAGAACAAGCGGGGGGCCGAGGGCATGCTCCCAGGGACGCGGGGTGACCACTGATCCATCCCATGGAGAAGGGGACGGTGCTGCAGGCACACAGACAGGCACCCGCGCTGGCTGCGCTGTGCCATGCAGCAGACCGGGACACAGCCAGAAACCCGACTGCAAAGCAGTGCATGGGGTTTACAATGTGGATTACTGTAGCCTGGTCAACAGGATGCTTCTGCCCACACCAGACCAGTGCCCGTGGCTTTCACTTTCATGTTCCTTGCTGAGCCCGACAGTGAAGGGTACTTGGTTAGCACAGGGCTGCTTACACTTTAATTAAGCATTAGCTTCAGCTGTGTTGGGGGGATGGCTTGTTGTACCAGGTGGACTGAGTTAGGCTGAGACCACCAGCTCTGGGATGCATAAAGAGCTCACAGGCATGAGCTGGTAATGGGAATCAGTTAGCTGAGGTGCTGAGTGGTGCTCGAGAGAGAAACATCTCATTGCTTACAAGAGATGCAGTAAAGGACAAGAGCAAGATCAAGGTAAGATACAGAGAAATAACAAGGCATAGAACAAAAGCAGGGTGGTAACTGTGGAGTGGTTGCAGCATGATGATGCCAGGTTTAGCAAGGTCAGCTCTTCCTTTATGCTCTGACTAAAGGGGAACCTGGTGGCAGGGGCCATAACTGAAAAACCATTGCCAGTGCCTCGTTACTACTAGCTAAGGAGCAGTAATCCCCATGGTATATGCTTCTAGGTGTCGGGTTTGAAAAGCTCTCATTGGCATTAGCTAATAGTAAAGAGTGAGTATTTAGCTTTAATAATGCATACTTGCTTTAATCAAAGCAGGGAAAGGTGAATGCTCCCACCTTCCATTTGCAAGGGGTGAGGAGGCACCAGGGCTTTTCAACAGGGTATGGAGCATCCAATAGATCACTGTATCAGTCTGGCCTGGAGTGTCCATCCAGTGTGGGACACTGCATCCAGAGCAGCTGTGTGAGTCCAGAGGGGCCTGGAAAACAGGAGAGGGCACTGAAAGGGGAAATCCCACTGCAGAGAGCAGGAGCACCTGCTCTTTATGGGGGACAGGGTCCACAACAAGGAAATGAAGGAGCAATGTTTGAATGGAGAGGGTATGAAGGCACAGGAACCAGTTGGTCAGGGAGGTGAGGCTCAGCCCCAGGGAGGGACTCACCAAGCCGCTGACCTGCTGGGTTGCATCATCAGTGTTTCCCAAGGGAATACCAGCTCATGGCGTTGGACTTCCCTATTCCTAGGAGAACCCAGGCGTTTTGAGCAGAGCAGTTTTGTTGGCCAAATACACCAGGGTTCTTCCCTTACTGTAGACAGCGTTTGTGCTAAATGGGCAATAACTCAACCTGCTTTATGCTCCATTATCCCATAGAGCAGAAGAAAGCAAGCAAGTACCTTAAGGAAACAGACAGGAGCTAACAGAATGCTTTATTCTGAATGCAGAGTTTATGTTCATCAAGGCCTGTGCTCTCATTTGCTGAGCACTGCAGCCAAGCCAAGTGGCTCAGCTCTGCTTTGTGCTCATTTTATTTGCTCATAATTAATATGTCCTGCATCCTGCAAACCCAAGCAATAGCATCTGAGAGCCTGCTTTCTCTCTCAGTAGTCAGTAAACAGGCATCTGGCTGAGCAGAGCTTGGCGTTGTTTAACCAATAGATACGGGATTGTGGCACACTGGGCTGAATTCCAGTCCCACTGGAAATCCCTGGTCCTGCTCCAAGGAATCCAGGATATGGACAACAGAGACATTGGCGCCCAGTGTTTTTATTCTCCCATATGGAGCTAGGCTGAGAACATTGGGGCTGTTCAGGCTGGAGCAGAGAAGCTGCGTGGAGACCTTCAGAGCAGCTGCCAGTGTCTGAGGGGGGCTACAGGGATGCTGGATGCTGGACAAGGGGTGATGGGTTCAAGCTGGAACAGGCCAAGTTCGGGCCAGGTTGGACACAGGGGCTTGGAGCAAGCTGCTCCAGTGGATGGAGCTGGAGGAGCTTTAATGTCCAAGGCAAACCCCTCTGTGATTCTATGGTTCTGGCGGATGGATCCATCCATGCCTGTCAGTAGCTCTCCACTGGTATAGGGGATGTTGCTCTACGCTGTTGGCTGTTCTGTTTCTGTGGATTGAGGTGCTCCACGCCAGGCTGTGAGACAGGAGGACATGAAGGAGCAACTCGGCCTCTAGTAGCCAGCCTGCTAACTGATGTGTTAACTACAGATGTTGAGCTCCAAAACCTGTTTCTAAACAGCACCTGAAGACACCATGGCTGCGTCTGCACCTGGTATCTCTATTGCGCATGCAGTCCTTGTACCTCTTTATTTGGAGAGCTGGTTGGGGTTCCCTAACAGGCAGCGTTTGCTTAGGGAATGATGAAGATGCTGTGCTTCCAGCTTGAGCAATTCAGGATGAAGCTTCACAAAGGTCCATTGGCCTGGCTTTGGCTGGGATAGTTTTCTGCCCAGCAGCTGGTGCACTGCTGTGGTTTTGGCTCTAGTCTAATCCTGATAACACAGTGGTGCTTTAGTTGATGCTAAGTGCTGCTTGCTCTAAATCAAGGACTTTTCAGGCTCTCCTGCCAGTGAGGAGGGTTTATAGTCACTTGTCTCCTTGAGGTAAACATCCCCTTATAATCTATGCTTCCCAACCAACCTTTCCAAGTCCTTTTCCCTGGAGCACTTTAGCAGGATCTCAGTGACGAAGTTGTTCTTTTGTTGGAGACAGGAATTACCTCTTCACCTTACACAGTGCATCCTTATGCTTGCTGTCCAGGCCAGTACTGTGCATTAATAGAGCAAGAGGCTCCTTCTCCCAGCAGAGTGGGGATAAGGAGCCGGGGCTGCCTCAGTCTCCCTGCTGCTGCTTCCCATGGGACAGAAGTGTTTCATTACAAGGAACGCTGGATTCCAAAGCTTCCCGTCTGCATTTCAGAGCCATTCATGAACCTATGGAAATGAAATGAATATCATCCATGTCTCCAGAGGAAGGCCAAGGGAGAGGCAGGGATGTTTTGGATGTCCCACAGCTCCTCCCCAGTGCTTTCTGGGGCCCACGACTTCAGAGTGTGACCGTGGTGCTGGTTCCTCGCCAGCTCAGTAGTCGGCATGTTACAGGAGCGTGTTTCTGTGAGGGCAGATGGTGTGCGCTTGATAGTCAGAATAATACATGAACAGCAGAGGAGATGTGGGTTGATTAAAGCATTAGCATACTGTGACATTCTATTGCTTCCCTGTAACTTAAAGCTAGGTCCAAATACTGGGCTGGATTACACCTCCCTCCCTCCTTCCCTCCTTTCTTCTGGTTGCTTTCATGTTCGCTCCGAAGGGAAGTTCGGATGGGAATTCGATCCTTCCGGCCGGCGTGTTCTAGGATAGAAGTCATAATAGAAAGGAAATGAGATTTTGCTAAATGAATTGAAGTTGCCAGGCAACCCCTCGTACCCAGGGTGGCGTCTACTCAAGCGGTTATTGCTGACTGCATGGCGTGCATCAGCGCTGAGACCAAACCGGATGAGCTCAGGAAAGGCAACGAGGACTAGCAGGACTGCCGGCTGGTTTTCAGTCACCGTGGCCATGGGAATAGCTCTTTGCCTTCACAGCTCGTTTATGTGTCCACCAGCGACGCAGTCGGTTCATCCTATCGATCCCACTGCTTCCCGTCCCCCTGCTCCCTATTTCGCAATAACAGTAATTCCAGGCAGCTTGCTGTCAGCCGAGGAAGAGACATAGCAAACATGCTTCTCTCAGCAAGGATATCACCAACCAAATACAACCCACCCGATTACTCATCCTCCCCTCCAAGTCCTGTTTATCTATTCTGGGGTTTAGGGGGCTTTCTGTGAATAAAAACAAGAGGAGTTGTCCCACTTAGAAGCCCTTATCCTGTAAAGCATCGGCGCTGATTAAAAAGAGAGCATTGGCTGCTATGTAAGCAGTGGCCAGGGTGTAGGGGGGAAGTTGCCATGGTACCTGGCAGGCTCAGTGTCTGTGGTGCACCTCACTAGGAATGCAAAGGAAAGACATGGAAGAAGTTATGTGGCTGATGCTGGAAGGAGGAGCAGTGATGCTGCAGGAGCAGCTCGAGAGGATGCGTGTTCTCACTACTGCATCTGTCTGAGGCGCTGGCACAGGGTGCCCAGAGAAGCTGTGGTTGCCCCATCCCTGGCAGTGCTCAAGGCCAGGTTGGAACAACGTGCTCTAATGTGAGGTGTCCCTCCGGGCTCATGGCACTGGGTTGGAACTGAATGATTTTAAGGTCCATTTCAACCCAAACCGTTCTATTATTTCAGAACTGGACCAGATGAGTTATAGGAGTCGTTTTCTCCCCATCATAATGGAAGGAAGAAGTCCAATTGCATTCAGAATCCTCAGCAAGAACAGATATATCTTTTTCTCTAGTTACTAACATCTACAACTGTCATCAGAGGGGTTGTTTGAAAACACAGCAAGTTCTTCCTTCCTGACCTTCAGAAGGCTTGAAAGTGCCAAGTATAAGGCATTCACTAGCTAGAAAACATTCAGGGAAACGATCAGGCTCATACCAGGGTGCTTAGATGCAGAGAGTGAAGAGGACAAGCAGTGAGTAAAAAGCAGATGACCTGTAAGAGTACAGTTGGCAAGGTACGTTTATGGCATTAAGCTGTGATTCTGAAGGTCTGGGAGGGCTGTGGGTACCCAAATCCAGTTGAAAGTCAGTGGGAGCGGTGGCATGATCAGCATGGTACTGCAGCTGGGGATGCTCATGGCAGTTTGTGTCAGAACCCTAACCAAGCAGGCACAATCCCCTACAGAGCACTCTGACCAAGCTCCAGATGTAACGGACTCTGTGCTCTCATTCTCTCTTAGTTTTGCTTCACCACTTAACTATGTTCTTATAACAAAAATGAGGGGTCATCACATTAGCGGGATGTGAGGCTGGGTTAGGACTGAATGTCAGCACTTGGTTTGAGAGACCCCTGAAATGATGCAGCTATTGTGTGCTATTGACACGCGTGGACCGTAGTCCACATAGGTAAAATGACAGTGGCACAGAGGGGGTTTGGTCATGCACCATGTGCCATTCAGTAACCTGTGTCAGTCATGCTCCTTGAACCTGAAGGATTTAATCTGAGGAAAGACTCAAAGGATGAGGTTGATAAAAAGCTCCCAAAGAGACCATCACTGTTACATCCATAGGGATTCCTGTCCGGTCTCTGTTTTCTTCTAACTACTGATCAAGGAAATCCGTTTGATTGGAAACCTGACCTTGACATTGTTTCCCAGTGGCAAAAATCCTCTTTAAAATAACCCATAAACCACCCCCACCCCAAACTCACCCATTTGCCTTACAGCAAAAGCATCCTTTTGAGGCTTTTATGCCTCTTCCTCATGCTTCACACCAGTTATAGTGAAAAGGAGTTCATTCTCCTTTATTGTATCTGCATGTCGTTTGGTTTCCCCATTGGTTTAGGAAACTCCTGTTCAGCCACTGCAGGAGTTCCTTGTTGGATAGCCTCTTTCTTCT
This sequence comes from Agapornis roseicollis, assembly GCA_002631895.1. NCBI lineage: Eukaryota > Metazoa > Chordata > Aves > Psittaciformes > Psittacidae > Agapornis > Agapornis roseicollis. The sequence goes on from NDXB01016400.1 coordinate 6,608, forward strand.
TCCCATGAACTGTTTGAGTTCTGAAGCAGAGGTTGCTACCTCCCACTACCCAATCTGCTCTACCAGCAGTACCAATGAGACCTGCTGAAACCCCCCAAGGGAATGTTTAAGGCTGGATTTTAGCATCCATCTTCTGGTTTACTGAGAAGGTAAAAGATGCGCAGGAAGCATATGGCTGGTGCTGTGACTAGAAGTGCTGAAACACAAGACGCTGACTCAAAGGTGAATTTATATATACACCATTATATCGGGTTGGGTTGGTTCCAAACGATGGTGGAATGAGTTTGCAAAGCTGCTTTTTCTATCTGGATGAAAGCACAAAACCACCCAAACCCCCTCTTCAACTTCTTGCCTTCCTTTGGCGTTGGCAAATCCTCATTTTTTCCAGTTAGAAATAGAAAGCTTCCTGGTGCTTTAACTTGTGCAGCACAGAACCCTTGCTATGCAGGAAAATATTCAACTTCCTCTTGGAACTTGCCCATGGATTTCACGAGAAGAGGAGTGGTTTGATTGCCTTGGTGCTCCCATCCTGCTGGACACCCCTCCGGATCACTATGGGAAGCTCCCAAAGATAGGCCTAACTCTCCCTAGCTGTTTGCAGCAGTGTGCAGGTCTGGATGCCCTGAATATGGCAGAGAGGTTCCAAGTTACTGTCATTGCAAATGGCCTCGGAAAGGAAAACAAGCGGTTGGCTCGGTGGGACCCCAAAGTGTCCCAGCCGTATCCCTGAACCTGTCTCCATGCCTTTCCTCTCTGCTAGCAGGGGAACACAAGGCTTCCTTTGCACGTTTCTGCTCAATGTGGTGTTCCGTTTGCGAGCAGAGGTTTATTGCAGTCCATCAGAGGAGATTGCTGGTGCCCAGAGGAAGGACACGCTCCTTTGAGGCTGTACTGGATTTATGGCATTAACCCTGTTTCCCGCTGGAAAACTTGCTTGGAGAAAGCCAGCAGCAGGTCAGGCCCCTCATCACTGTTTGCACTGCTGTATCAAGCCTTTAGCCCTCCCATTCTCTGTTTGGGTATTTAATTGCTTATGTGCTACACATCCACTTTTTGGACGTATAAATTGAGTTTAAAACATCCAAGCCAGGTGTAATGGTGAGGTTACTACTGACACCATCAATGCGGTCCTACTCAGTGTTGTACATTTCCTGTCTGCAAACATGAAACCCTTTCCTTACATGAATCTGAGGATTCATTTGGGGTTTTTAGACCCTGTGCATGGGAGCTTGATACAAACGCTGTGCTGGTGCCAAACTGCTGTTTGTACTTGCAGGATGTGATTGAAGGAGACCCACTGAGGTTTTAGGGGTTGTAGGTCAATCGTGTACTGTACTTATTTCATGGCAGGAGCTTCAAAATGAAGTAGATAGATAGCAGTAAAAGCTTTCGGTGAATAAACCCCCATCAATCAAACGAGCTGGCCTTGGTTTAGTTCTCCTCATGATAATGAGTTATAAACTTTCAAACAGCCAAGAGAGCAAACACGGCTCCTGCATGAACGCATCCCCTCCGAAACACCTGCAGCTTCCCGTGCTCTGCATGTTCGACAACAACCCCAGCAAAACAACCAGGATTCCCTTCGCAGAGCGGATTGATTCCCAACGCATGGATTTCAACCATTAGCACCTAAAGGTGACGGAAAAACCCTCCATGTCTGGACAGGTCAGTGCGATACAAGTCTTTGGAAACAGGTATGCTTGCAGGATGCTTTGGGATGTTGAAAACTGGCCCAGGTTTTTAAGGCAATTCAATATTGGATTATTATTTTAAGACTTGTGTATTTTTTGCTCACTGCGGAGTATTTACTGAGGATCTTTTGAGCCTGGGAATGTTCTGTCATTAACGTTAGCCCCAATGCTAAGCTCTGACAAGGTACTGGAGTGAAAGACGACACAGTAAACAGCCCATGGCATATGCTGGAGCACAGCCATCCGTTAATGGCTCCACATATACAAACACCTTCAGTAGCACTGGTGGGTTTATTACCTGGGAGGGGAGCTCCGGCACAAATGCTGATATAGATGGAAAGAAACAGGAAACTGAAAGTCTTTAGTCACCAGTTCTGTCATAGGATAAAGCAGCAGTTTACTGGAGCCGGCATCAACCCGGGATCTCCCTTCCAGTCCTCCTTTAGTTGATAAGTTCTCTCTATGTTTTTAATACACGACTTGGATTAGGAACTCTAGGAGAAGATGCAAAGGGGAGAAGTCGCAAGGGAAGAGAGGAATTTAGAGTGAAAAATCCTTATCTTGTGTGTGAAGGATACAGTGCAGCTCCAGAGGAACACGTTCGCTGTTGTTCGGGTTTGTGTTTGAGGCTTCATGGGCTGCACTGTGTTTGGAGGCAGTACGTAATTGATAAGGTACAATAGTGACTCGATACGTTTCTGGCACCCTTGGCATGCAGTTGGTAACTGAGCTGACGTGTTTAGCCAAGAGGTGACAAGACACCTTTCACCCTGAGCCCCCAAAAAGCTGGGAATTACATTTCCAAGTATGATTTCCACACATCTGGGGAAGCTTCAATCACCCTGAGCAGCATGCAGGCAAAAGAGCTTTCCAGAGAGGCCTGTATATAAGTACATAAAGCAATACTGCCTGCTCAAGTGGAAGATGGGTTTCTAACTCAATACAAAGGCTTTATCTTAAAGCAATACTTCAATTGCAATCATCCCAGTGCCTGGGAATGATCGGTGGCCTCTGGGGATCACATTGACACATGTCAACCCTAACTATTCTATGATTCTATGAGTTCCCTGTATTAGAAAGTGGCTTAAATCTGGGACAGTGCTTGCAACAGGTAATGCCAAAGAAAGCTTTTTATGCCAAAGTATAGAGGAGGGTCAGATTCAGGGGTGAATAGCTACGTTATCCTGGGGGAATTGTAAGGATTCTTTCTGTTATTTGGTGCAATTTAATTACAGGGCAGGCTGGGTAGAACAACATAGCAGAGCATGTCTTTTTTAACAACGAAACAGGAGTGGGCTTCAGATGTTTTCGGTGGGTGCTGTCTATGCAGGCTCCTTGCCATAGACCCGTGCTTAGCTCAGCAGGCCGCATGCCTCCCGGAGGCAGGAAACAATGCTGCTTGCTTGGAGATCCTCCTTTCATTTGCAGGAACAGTTGTGTCCTGGCAGCAGCATCCTCTGTGCTACCCATCAAATGAGCTCCTCTGGCTTGTGTTTTCCAGGGTGCAGCAGCTCCTTGCTGTGCCTAAAGAAAACAAAGAGTGGAAAAGAGAGGAGGTTTTGGCTGTATCTGGTGAACCAAAGCTTAAGAGCATCGATTCAAGTATTGCACAGCTTACTTGTGGTGTATGATAAGGTTTCTAACACATTGTAGACATTGGTAACTTGTGTGGCAGAGGTAGCAATAAGAAGTTCATTCTGGAAGTCCTTGTGTATGTGCTGCATGTTTCATTGTGGCTGTAGCCTTTGAGAGCAATAGTGTTTTACTGGCAGCTTTCCATTAGGAAAATATTTACAATCTTAATTCTAATGCGATTAAGTGCTTTGCTTGGGAATTTTTATGGTCACTAATTAGGTTAATACTGATTATTAGAAGACAAATATAATTAATTTCCCATAGTATTAAAATTAATCACATGCTTAAAGCTAAATTAAACCAGCCAACAGTGAGAATGAACAGTGGCCTCATTTCTGACTTTGCTGCCTCAGGGTTTCCTAAATAAGACCTTCCCTTACATTATAGGGATGGACCACCTGCGTTTGAGCAACTATCCATCAGTAATGAGCTAATTAGAGGGAAACAAAGAAGCAGGATTTACGATCCACAAGATGTGAGGGGAATTAGCTCATCTTTTGGAGGGATGCAGGGAGAATTTGTTTCAACTTCTGTGCTCTTGTTTCTTCGTTGCTGAACAGAACGAAGCAAGGGAGCCTGAAGAGCAAATCCCCCTCACCTGTGAAAAGGTTATTCCAAAGAGGTCCTCTGGGTCCGTCTGCTTCCTCATGCCATTTGAAGAGATAATAGCTATCAGCCCAAAGAGGATCAGCAAAACTAAATACCTTTGCTTTAGGACAGTTCCTACCCTGGTGCTTGCTGCTGCTTCAGCTCACTGAGGAAAGGGGCAAGAACTCAAAAGCCCTGGTCTTCTCCTCTAGGAACCCATCTGAGAAAAGCTTTAGAGCCCCTTCTCTGTATGTAAGCCTCTCCATGTGATTCTTTCCGTTGGAGGTGTTGAAATCACTCCCTGGATTTAATAGAAAATGTAATTAGGGTTAACCTGAATTGAAACAATTGCTCAAGCATTGAACAGCTATTAGCATGCCCTATCATTTGCTGTAAGACAAATGCAAATGTATGTCAGTGCGTCAGGCCAGGAGAACATAGACTGGGAGCTGATCGTTGTTACTGTACCTCCCCACCAATGAGACCCAGGAGGGTTTTGTCCTTATATTGCAGGCCCCTGTGTTTGTGGTAGTTTACTGCTGCTCATGGAGAGGCCAAGGGGGGTGTTGGCACAAATAGAAAGGCATATTCACTCTGCATTTGCAAAACAGGTTTACTTTCAGTGATGCAGAATGGAATATACCCGGAATCAAAGCGCTGTGCCTTTTTACAGCGTTCTATAGCAGTGATCCCATCCTGCTCCGGTTAAAGATTCAACATTTTAATGAGCATTGAATGAACAAGAGCTTTTATCCTGTCCTCTAGAAGTGCACCACGGTCTATAAGAATGCATGTCATTAAGAATAACTGCCATTAAATGTAGCATCACGTAATCCCTTTGCACATGGGCTGCTTGTGTAAGTACTTGGAAGTTCCAAGTTTGTTAACTTTGTCTTCCCAAGGCTGTAAAAGGGCCCCATAATAATGCCTCTGAGCTTGCCAGGCATTGAAGTTAACTGGAGAAGACTACCGAGCAGATGAGTCAAAAGGCGGCAGTACCTAAAGACATGGTGAAATTCAGGAGGTAGGTCTAATCCATGACTGCTTTCCCATGGAGCAGTCCTTGACCTCTCGAACACTGTCACCATATATTGAGAGTCTGGTTTGCTCTTTTGAAAACCTCATTGCTTTGAGGGCAGATGGAATTTCTTTCCTTGGCATTTATCCCCTCGGTGTCGAAGCAGAAACTGCAAACATTGGGCTGAAGGAAAAATGATTCCATTTCCCTGCAGCCTCTGTAATTGCCTTTGTGTCCTTCCTTGAACCTCTGCTCTGGAGCTCCTCAGAGCCAGTCCCTTCCATGAACAGCAGCTCACTGCTCTCAACTCTTCTGCCTCCTATGGCAACAGGGCCTTAAAACGCAGTGGGAAAACTCTGGTACCTCCAGGTTGCCCGGTAGCAAATAAACTGATTATTTCTCTCCATTCATATGAACAGATTCTGTTCTCGGAGCTTAATTCCATTCCCTGCCCCGGGAGTGTTCAGCAGAGGTACCATGTGTTGGTGGTAAAACCACCCCCCATCCTTTCCCAGGTTGCATAAGTTCCTTATGCACGGCCTTCGGCGTGCAGGAGCTGCAGCAGCAGCAGCTTCCCTTCCCCGAGAGGGGATTTTGCCAGTGGAACAACCCTGGCGCGGATTCATCATCATCATCCACCTCCTCTTGCTTCCCACGCACCCTTTTGTACTGTCACCATGGAGCAGCGGGGGAGCGCTGCTCCGCAGGGCACAGCCTGCTTAGGCTCTGCTGAACGGGCTTCCTAAGGGGTGCTCTCGCCCTGTCCGGAGACAGCAGAATCTGTTTCTTTGAGCAAAACGTAAGCCAGGTGGAACAATGCATTTGAAAGGCAGATCCTTTGATCTATCTTTTTGGGGTTTATGATCTTCATTTATGTACATAGGACAGTGAAATGGGGCTTTTTCTCGTTCTCTCCTGGTCTTTTTTTCCTCTCCAAAGCATCGTAAAAACCCTTCATGTTTTCCAATACTATTTTAAAAATGGGGGGGGTTAGCCCATGAAAAACTGTTCCAGCAATTCTATAACAAATCATGAGCTAATTTTTTCCCCTTTACCAGCTGCATAAGGAATATCTGCTTAAAACCTGTTGATTTGTCTAGCATAGCATGAGCAACGTGTGGTAGAGCTGGCAACGAAACCACAGCTCTCCAGTGCCTGCCCAGGTCTCCACTGAGAAAAGTATTCTTCCTCTCCCTTCAGCTCCTCACCTGTTGGAGTACACATCTTACAGCCTTTCAAATAGAGGATGTGAGCAGTTGTACAGAGCAGGCGTGGTTTGGATTTAAGAGCTCTGTTTAGGCTGTGCTCTGAATCAGAGAAAACTGCAGTGAAAACAAGCACGTACCAGGAAAGCAGAGATCCATTCCCCATGCGTTTTGGTGCCTTTGGTTACTGCAGGTCAATTGTGAAATGCACTGATACTTTCAAAGCAAACAGCCACGTTCTGCTGCTCCTGTGCAAGGGGTACTTTACTGCCGCTTCCACAGGGGACCAGAGAAGTCTGTTGGGTTTACATCTCCCTGTCCTGAACCAGGGAAGCGATAGAGCTAACAGACAAGGGGAAGGCAAGCGGCCATAGATTAACACTGTTGAAACAGTCTTTTCCCATAAGCACGCTCTCCCAAACAGCAAAACCCTTGTCTAAACTTTCCCAATTGAGACCAAAGGTGGAAAACGTTGGGCAGACGTTTTAAACGTGCCAAACCCCTAGGCAACTGGGAACAAGGGACGATATGTGAAGTGGGGCAAGCAAACCAATGGAGCGTTAAAAGGCTCACCTCAATAGACAGAAAAGCTCTGTGGTCATTCTCAAGCAGCAATGACAGATGCTTGCTTTTCCCAAAGCAGGAAGTTTTAGAGGGTTGGCCTTTCACTTCGCTGCTGTGGCTCAGACCAGGTTTATATGCAATGATACACTTCTCCCTGGGATCACTGGGGACTATTCTCTGCCTCCTCCACATCAGCACGTAATTGCATACCTTCTGTTGGATCCTGTATTTCTGGCTCATGTAGGACACAGAGCAGGATGTTATCTTTAGAAGCACATGTCTGGTCATTAACTGGGAAGAGGAATGATGCTCCGTTTGCTGCTCTGACTGCTCTGATGCAGTTGGAATGTGGTGCTGTGACACAAGCACAGACTTCTAGAAGACTGGTATACTTTGTGGCAAAACCTGTGAGTGGGACTTACAGAATCATAGAACAGTTTGGGTTGGAAAGGTCCTTAAGATCATCCAGTTCCAACCCCCCTGCCATGAGCAGGGACACCTCACACTAAACCATGGCACCCAAGGCTTCATCCAACCTGGCCTTGAACACTGCCAGGGATGGAGCACTCACAACCTCCCTCATTCCAGTGCCTCAGCACCCTCACAGCAAAGAATTTCTTTTTTATATCCAATCTAAACCTCCCCTGTTTCAGTTTGAACCCGTTCCCCCTTGTCCTGTCACTGCAGTCCCTAATGAAGAGTCCCTCCCCAGCATCCCTATAGGCCCCCTTCAGATACTGGAAGGCTGCTATGAGGTCTCCACGCAGCCTTCTCTTCTCCATGGACTTGTGCAGCATGGATCTTACTTTGTGTAAAGCTGGATTATCTCTCCTCCTTTGGCCTTAATCATATCACATGGGCACATAACTCTGCTAACATTCCCCAGCATAAATACCTGCAGTTCACTTAAGGACTTTCAATTCTTGAACCTACCAATCTCTGCCCAAAAGGATGGAAACTGAGACAGAGACATTCAATGACTTGCTCATGGTCGTACAGGGGGTTAGTGGCAGCAGTGGGGATACCGAGTTATGACTCCAACCTGATCCCAGCTGTGTGGTTTCTATCATAGTATTTTCTGAAAGGTGGGGTTGGGGTTCTTTTGATGTGTGGGGCTTTAGTGGTCGTTTTAGATCAGACGCTTGGAAATGAAGTTGCTGGCTGAATCAGAAATGTATTTATCACTGCCTCTGGCTCACAACCAAGCATGCTGTTATTTTTGCAACAGGCCAGCATGTTCTTCTCCTTCCAAGGAGAAGTGAATTATGAGTGGCAAAGAGTTATGTCGTGGTTTTGTTGCCACCAGTTGTCCCTTATGGTGTCATTTCTGCAAAAGGCCCTTAGTTTTCTAACTCTCGTTTGGACCAGAAGCATTGAGTCCAGTGAGCTGCAGTTTTAGTATGCTGCTAAGAAGAAGCAGGCTAGATTTATAAAGCTGGTGCTCAATGGGAAGAAATAATCCTAATGGGCATGTTTGAAACCTAAGGAAGGATAAAAAGCCAAAAAAACCCAACCCCACTGCTTACACTTCAATAATAATCAGGTGCCAAAGCTACATGGTATTTACATATATGCATATGTATATATGTAACTACATATATACATATGTATGTATGTAAATACACAGTATGTACATTTATATATATACATAGCAAGAACACTTTGTGATCTATAACCCATCACATTGTCAGAATGTAAGCTCTAAGTTCTGTTTGCTGTGCTGTCATGGTAGCAAAAAGCTCCCACTTGAATACTGGCTTCCTAGAGTTAGATTTGCCTTGACTGGGAGAGCTGTGCTCCGTGCCAAGGCAAAGGTCGAGTAGCACTAGTCATTCGGATGGACTCAATGCTGGTGCTGGTCTGCTAGACCGAGTATGCTGGGTTTCACTTGTCTGAGAGCAGTGTTAACATATAGCTGCATGGCAGAGTGTTTCTGTGCAGCATTAGGTCCCATATGTTATCTGCTCTCACAGTTTGTATATTAATTCCTTTACCATAAGTCTATGAATTTGGGTAAGTTCATTAATTCAGTTTGTAGATTAATTCACAGCTCATGAATTGTGAATCTTATCAACCTTAATAGCTAAACGAGTGAGTACTTGTTTCTGTTTCAAACCATAGAGACATGTAACAGAAATCCCAGTGCACTTTCCATAGAAAAAACCACTAACCCAAGGGGAACTCTGCCACCAAGGAAACATTGCTGAGGATGAGATCTGCTTGAAAATAACTTCCCCAATGGCTTATGGAAGCAGCTTTTCCATAGAGAGAATGAACAAAGCTGTAATTGTTTTACGACGGTGTCATCTTCCATGTTATGAGTTGCCTGGTATCAGTGTCACCATATTATGCATACCCTGAAACACATCCTAGAGATGTGCCTTGCGTTTAATTAGGGTAAGAAAAATCTACTCCATTGGATTTTCATGGCTGGGCAAAGTGGCCTTACTACATCCAGGCCACCTAGTCCATTTACCTTTAGGGACACAGAGCCCTGCTCCAGGGAAGGTTGCTCCTCAGGCCCTTAAGACGCTTTTAAGCCATTTTTCAAACCCAAGTTCTTGCACTGGATGGTACAGAAAACCCAGTACCTGGTCCCTGTATGCTGCATAGTTCCCAATGCTTCCTCAGCAGACCTTTCACCCTTACTTATCTCTTTGTATCACTATCACATGCCCAATGGCATGCAGCGTATCAGTAAATGCTATGAAATGCACTCTGATGGACTGCATGTAGCTCTTACATGAGTTGAGACGTTCTGAATAGGAAAAAATCATGTAGACAATAATAATGGCTTAGGACCACAGAGGCATTTCATGAGACCAAACCAGGGTCACTCACAGTGTGGAGACAGTCAGGCTGTGCTGACTGACCTCAGAAACACAGGATGTCCCCTGTCCTGTTTCATTGAGCAAGGTGGTTGCAGCTTCTATACCACTGTTATGTGTGTGAAATGAAGGAAATCTCATTTCCTTATCTTGCAGCAGTATTGTGGGGATCAGTGCAATGAAGATGTAACCAAAGGAACTTGGACTAAAATGTTCTATTATGCAAAAAATTATTGATCTCATTCAATAATTCGAAGGTGGGACAGACCCTGCCTAAACTATAGGGGTTTAATTCCAGGAGAGTACTTCTCTCTTTTGGAGAGCCACACAGTGTGCAGCTAGAAGGGTATCAAAGGTAAGGCTTGGAAGCAGGTTCAAATGAAACACAGAGCCAAAGACTGACCTACCAAGGACACTAAGTGTGTATAGAGCAGGAATGAAGAGCACAGTTGATAACCACCAACAGGAGCCAGTGACTTTGGGAGAACTGGCAAAGGAAAGGGCGGTGGAGAAATACAGCTTTCACTTGGACCACCTCTTGGACTGAAAGCGATTTTGGGAGCCAACAAGACTTGCCAAGGCAAAGTAATTGTAGATTGAGATCAGCAGTGGAGAGGTTCCAGATGCAGGGTAAGATGTAGCCGGAAAGAATGAAAAGGTGCCTACCGAAAAGGGACAACGAAGGCAGAAAATTAGAAAGCACCATGTTAGACAGCTGTTCCTCACAGTTTTAACCGTGTTGTAATAAAACCCCCCTGGAGGCGTAACCTGGGTTTTTAGGATATTTGGGGTGTTTTAGTTTCATAGATCTGTGGGCATTTCTCATGTTTCCTTGGAGCTTTCCATCACATTTTTTCCCAGTTTTTTCCCATTTTCACTTGTGTATCTATCCCTCTCAGAAAGTATGTGAGTACTCGATGGGCATGTAATGCATCTGCAGTGAAACACTGTTTTATTTCACTATGTCTACTGTAAGCTGTTTGAAAAGCAGGTAAATCATGGCATGTCTTTTTGTGGAAAACATTGGGATGGCCAAAGTAGTACATTTATGCCAAAGTCAAACTCCCATCGAGCGGAAGAAAAGGTTTTACAGCAATATGGCTAATGCATTACTGCCCGTGTTTCCATGCATTACAAACACACCTCATCCGTTCCCCTACCAAACCAATGTTGCTCTAGTGTTGTTATGCCCTGGCAGCTCTGCCTGGTGCCAGCATCCCTGGGGAATCATGTTTACTTACCTACTGTTTTGAGGGTTGGAGCTGTGTCTCTATGGAAAGCCTCCTCAGTTTAATGCAAGTTTGCAGTATTTGAGTTCCCTGTTACCACGGGGGATCAGTAGGAGCAGAGGGTAATGGAGGCTGGAAGGGAATCAAGAAGGCCTGACTAGAGTATAGATGGCTTTGTTTCTTGTAATGGAAGAGGCTGGCTCTTGGGAAAGGAGAAAGCAGGCTAGTTGATTGGCTCTTCAGCAGCTTGGTTGACATCCTTCGGTTGCACACTAACCTCAGATTAGTGGTTACTGAGGGGTCCTTTTCTCCTTTGTGCCTCTGTGAAGGCAGAAACGGGTCTTTGTGTTTCAGATAACGCTGGGGATGTTTCTGCTAAATAGCAGCCAGGCTGGAAACGGGGTAATTCTCAAACCCCCTTGCTTCAGGGAGCAAATCAAAACTGGGTTTAATGAACTAATCCAGTGGGGTTTTAATAAGTACCTTAAAAGACGTAGATAAAGCCTGAGTACTGCATACAAATAATGCTTGAATCCTGTGATTCTACAGCTCTGCTCTTCCGTGGAGTTCTTAATCTTGCTGTAAGTGTATAAAGGAGTCACCCACCCTTCAAGGAAGCAGGATGATGCTTCCAGTCTACATATAACGTGGGTTAGTGGGGGGGGGGGGGGGGTTCTTTCATGAGGGGGCCCTTTTAATAGGCAAAAAAAT